>PVKM010032362.1:0-16427 GCA_004027735.1 Carollia perspicillata
GCTGGTGACACAGAGGGATATTTCAGTGCCTGGGGGAGTTTCCCCTGAGAAGTGTGGGGTCTAAATCCCAAGCTGGGCTCCCCAACCTACAGCACCAGAGCTGGGAAAGGAAGCCAGAAAACATCCACCTGTGAAAAGAATCAGGGTTTCTGTCTGTCAGGGAGAGAGATGGCTGGAGACCCAGAGAGCCTCTTAAAGGACCAATGCACAAAATTTCATTTGCGACCACTTACCCTGGACTCAGCAATGGAGGGCAGATTGGACTAGAGATGCTTGAGGAGAGTCTGGGCTTGGTGGCTCTGGGGAGAGAACTGAAGGAACAGCCACCAGGATCCCTGTGCTGAGTCATTCCCCACACTGCAGAAGCCATACTGAAGCAGAGACTCCTATCCAAGTTGCATCAGCCTGAGAGGAGGAGTCCTGCACCCAGGAATTACTGCCCCATCTTGTGCTGCTTAACCCCAGTTGCTGATTACAGGCTAATTAGTTTAACAACTGTTCAACTTAAATGGCTGATTAGTTTAATGACTAAGGAGGGAAATACAAAGAAGCAGCCAAAATGGGAAGAAAAATAAACAGACTGCAAGTGAAAGAACAAGAGAATTCTACAGAAGAAGGCCTAGATGAAATGGAGGCAAGCAATTTTTCAGATTGAGAGTTTAGAGTTGTGATTATAAGGATGCTCAGAAACATGAAAAAATACATAGGAATCATAAAAATAGACCAGTCAGAAATAAAAAAATGCAATATCTGAAATAAATAATGCATTGGAAGTAATAAACAGTAGTTTAGATGAAGCAGAGGATTGCATCAGTGCAATCTGTTCTTTGAAAAGATAGTCAAGACTGACAAATTTTTAACCAGACTCATCAAGGAAAAAAAAGGACCCAGATAAGTAAAATAAAAAATGAAAAAGGAGAAATAACAAGTGACACCACAGAAATACAAAAGTTTGTAAGAAAATATTATCATCAACTGTATGCCAACAAACAGGACAACACAGATGAAATGGATAAATTCCTAGAAACATACAATCTTCCAGAACTAAATCAGGTAGAATCAGAGAATCTGAATAGAAAGATTACATCCAGTAAAATTGAAGTAGTAATAAAAAACCTCCCAACAAACAAAAGCTCTGGCCCAGATGGCTTTACAGGTGAATTTTACCAAACATTCTCAGAAATAACACCTCTCCTTCTCAAATTATTTCATAAAATTCAAGAGGAGGAAAGGATCCCAAACTCATTTTACATGGCCAGAATTATCCTAATTCCAAAATCAGATAAAGACACTACAAAGAAAAAAATTATAGGCCAATATCTCTGATGAACATAGATGCTAAAATCCTCAACAAAATATTAGCAAACTGAATACAGCAGTGCATCAAAAAGATCATATACCATGACCAGTGGGATTCATTCTAAGAATGCAAGGTTCATACACATTTGCAAATCAATAAGTTGATTTGCCACATAAACAAAATGCAGGATAAAACCCACATGATCATATCAATAGATGCAAAAAAAGCATTTGATAAAATCCAGTACCCATTTATGATTTTTAAAAAAACCCTCTCAGCAAAGTGGTATTAGAGGGAACATACCTAAACATAATAAAGGCCATATATGACAAACTCACTGCCCACATTATACTCAAAGGACAAAGATTTTGAGCATTTCCCTTAAGATCAGGAGCAAGATAGGGATGTCTGCTTTCACCTCTCTTATTCAACATAGTACTGGAAGTCCTATCCACAGCAATCAGACAAGAAGAAGAAATAAAGGCATCCAAATTGGAAATTAAGTAGTAAAACTGTCTTTATTCACATGGTATTGGCATAAAAGCAGACATATAGATCAATGGAACAGAATAGAGAGCCCAGAAATAAACCCACACCTTTATAGTCAATTAATATTTGAGAGAAAGCAAGCACATACAATAGGCTAAAGGGAGTTTAGTCAATAAATGGTGTTGGGAAAATTGGACAGATACATGCAGAAAAATGAAACTAGGTCACCTTTTCATACCACACACAAGAATAAATTCAAAATGGATCAAAGACTTTAATGTTAGAACGCAAACCATAAAAATCACAGAAAAAACATAGGCAGCAAAATCTCAGACATTTCCCATAACAATATTTTATCAGATATATCGCCCCCGGCAAGGGAAACAAAAGAAAAAATAAACGAATGGGACTGCATCAAACTAAAGTTTTTGCACAGCAAAGGAAATCATCAACAAAGTAAAAAGACAACCCACAGAATGAGAGAATATATTTGCTGATACATCTGACAAGGGGTTAATATCCAAAATTTATTTAAAAGTTATAAAACTCAACACCAAAATACCAAGCAAGCCAATAAAAAAAATGGGCAAAGGACCCTAATAGACACTTCTCCAAAGAGGACATACAGATGGCCAATAGACATATGAAAAGATGCTCAATGTCACTAATCATCAGAGAAATGCAAATTAAAACCACAGTGAGATACTATCTCACACCTGTCAGAAATGCTAGCATCAATAAATCAAGAAACCAGTGCTGGTGAGGATGTGGAGAAACGGGAACCCTTTTGCGCTGTTGGTGGAAATGCAGACTGGTGCATCCACTGTGGAAAACATTATAGAGATATTTCAAAGAATTAAAAATGGATCTGTCTTTTGACCCAGTGATCCAAGTTCTGGGAATTTATCCTAAGGAACCGAAAACACTAATTTGAAAGAACATAATAACTCCTATTTTCATTGCAGCATTATTTACAATCACCAAGATATGGAAGCAGCCCAAGGGTCCATTAGTAGATGAGTGGAAAACAACTATGGGACATTTACTCAATGGAATGCTACCCCACCAAAAGAAGGAAGACGGTATGGATGGACCTGGAGAACATTATGCTAAGTGAAATAATCCAATCAGAGAAAGATGAATACCATATGATTTTGCTCATATGTTGAACCTAATGAACAAACTAAACTAACAAGGAAAATGGGGACGGACTCATAGATGGAGATGAGATGACAACTAGTGAGCAGAGGGATGTAAGGGAATGGAGGGATTGAGCAAAAAGGAAATGATGTGGGCTCCAAAAAATTGGAGCCAAGGCTCCAACAAGTATCATAAGGAGAGAAAAATTCAGTTGAGAAGTTATATTAAATTTAGTTGGTACCAAGACCTCCCTGGTGGTAAAAACAAACAAACAAAAAAACAAAAAACAGAAAAAGTACTCATGGACATGGACACCAGTGTGGTAATTGGTGATTGGTAATTGCTGGGGGGAAGGTGCTATAAGGGGACTAAAAGATAATGTAAAAAAAATACAATCAAGAATAAATAGCCCTTGCTGGTGTAGCTCAGTGGATTGAGTGTGGGCTGTGAACCAAAGGGTCATCAGTTCAATTCCCAGTCAGGGCACATGATTGGGTTGCAGGCCAGGTTCCAGTATGGGGAATATGAGGAGCAACCACACATTGATAGTTCTCTCCTCCTCTTTCTCCTTCTCTTCTCCTCTCTCTAAAAATAAATAAATAAAATCTTTAAAAAATAAAGAAATGCTTTAAAAAAGAATAAATAAAAAATAAATAAGTAAAATAAAAAAAAAACAATCCTAAATTTGGTTGCTTAAAATTATAGCAGGTATTTATTATTTCTCATAATTCTATAGGTGACCTGGTGTTCTTCTGCTGGTCTTTGTTGATGTCTCTTATGTGATTGCAGTGAAATGGTGGCTATGGCTGGAATCACCTGAAGGCTCATTTGTGATGCTGGGATGACTGGGCTTTTCTTCTTTCCCATATAATCTCCAAGGCTTCTTCTTCTTCACATGGACCTCTTCTGTGTCTGTCTATTATGTAACTGTGGCAAAATCAGCTTTTAAGAGGGAGGAAGTGGAGGCTGTTAGCCCCCTAAGAAGCTAAGCCCAGAATTGATACAGCATTATTTCCACTGTATTCTTTTTGCTACTATAAATCCAAAGCAGAGGGCTATTGGAAAAACAGCTTTCATAACAAACAAAAATTTTTCTTGTGCTAGTTTTCCTAGTGTAAATATTAACTTCAAGCTACCAATGTGACATCACTGAACACAGAATTGGGAAGAGATGTGCACAGTTGCTCTCAAGAACTGCTATGAGCGGCTATAGCTCATAACCACCAAGGTTCAATGTGAGAGATGAGTAGGCAAAGTCAAGAAAACCAGAAGATGTGTTGCAGGAAGGATTGGAGATCTTGCTTTTTGCCATGTTGTCAGTTTGGCTCAGACAAACTTATACATTTTTTAAAAAGACATGGCTCATTGAGGGCCATCTTTGAAGACTGCCACAGAAACAAACAGTCTTAATGAGAAAGAAAGACTCATAAATAGATTATTACACTGTTAGCATTCAGCAAGATAGAATAAAATATCATATTAAATGTATGATCAGAGAGCTACAGGAGCCCTGAGAAAATGACTGACAGCTAGGGGATGTCAATGAAGATGCACAGTACAGGTGATGATTCAACTGAGTCTTGTAGAATCAATACGAATGAGTTCACCAGGTAGAAAAGGGAAGGAGACATTAATTAAAGGGGACAACATGCACAAGTCCAAGGATTGTTACAATAAAATAATTTAGAGAATGGCAAAAAATTTCATTTGTCATGTGGCTGTAGTGAAAATACATTTTGGCTGTTCGCAAAAGCTGTTCATTGTTCATATCAAGTAATTCTTAATACTTTCATGTCTAAATTATGTAGCCCTCCAATTTTTTATATGTATAAGTGGCAAAGAATTTTTTCATATCATGTGGGTCATTTTAAAAAAGGAAATCTACTTTGTATAAATACAGCATCTTCAGAGGACAGAAACAGAAAGAGAGGCTAAAATTATCTCTAGTGGATGACTCTGAAGGTTCCTGAATACACTTTAAGAAGTCTGGAACTTATCTAGTAGGCAACAAGACTCCCTCAGACAATTCTATAAAAAGAGTGGCATGAATGTACTACTTTCCTACAGGTACTGTAAACACTTACCACACACTTAATGGCTGAGACAACCCATATTTGTTGTCCACAGTGGTGGAGATCAGAGGTCCAAAATCAGCATCACTGGGCTAACATCAAGGTGCCGGGAGAGCTTCACTCCTTCTGGAGTTTCTAGGGAGGAATCTGTTTCCTGCTGTTTTCAGTTTCTAGAGTCCACCTGCATTTCTTAATTCATGTCCACTTCCTTACATCACCGCAACCTCTTAGTTCTGTAAGTACATGTCCTAGAACACACTTTTACCTTTTTACCTCCCTCCTATTAGGGACCTTAGTGATTACATTGGACCCATACAGGAATACAGGGAAATCCCACCCCCCCCCAAGATCCTTTGGATCTCAGGTCTGCAGAGTTCCTTATCCTTGTAAAGTATGCACGGGTTTCAGGGATTAGGGTGTAGGCATCTTTGAGGGGAGGGAATTATTCAGTCTACCACACATGATCAGATTTGTGTTTTAGAAATATCACTCTGGAGGTTTCTGTTCAAGATGGTGGCATAGGTAAACTCAGTACTCAAATCTCCCAACACCATGTCAAAATTACAACCAGACTACAGAATAACCATCACTTGGAGCTGCCTGAAATCTAGATGAACATAGTCCTACAACTAAGGATATAAAAAATAAACCACATCAAGACTGGTAGGAGGGCCAGAGACTCAGAAGTAAGTGGTCCCACACCAACCTGAGGTGGATAAAAAGTGGGGTATTATCTTGGATACAGAGGTCCTCTCGAGGACAAAGAGGGGCCAGCTTCACACCAGGCCCCTCCTCTCAGGCTCAGGGTCCCAGGGCTAGGAAGAAAAGTCCCCATAGCTTCTGACTGTAAAATCCAGCTTGGATTGTGGCTGAGTGAGTCAGAAGGTGACTGAAGTCCCAGGTATTCCTCTTAAAGGGCCCAGGTACATACTCACTGGACTCACTGTCTCTGAGCCCCAGTGCTGGGGTAGCAGGAACATATGAGGAGGAACTGAGTGGTCTGGCATTGGGGCAAGTGCTGGAGGGACAGCTTTTTCTCAGACAAAGTGCTGGCAAAGGCCATTGTTCCTTTTCTGGGCTCTTCCCTGACAGAGCCAACAGGTGGGCACTGTATGTGAGTCTACACCAACCTGGCTAATACAGTTTTCCCTGCCCTGGTGATTCCCTGAAACCTGGCTCCACCCAACTTGTGGGCCAAACCCAAGCTGATTCTTATGACATTTCCATACAAATGGCCTATCTGACTCATGTTTTGAACTTTCCTAAAATCTCTCAAACAAGCAGCATCTAGCCTTGGTGTGTCGCCTACTTCACACTAAGAGGCCCCCTAGCCCAGCACTAGAGGCAGCTGGCTTTGGTTTGTAGCTTGGCTTCTTCTGTGTACCTCCAGGCTCAGCATAAGTAGCAAACACTTTATAGCTTATGTCAGGTGGCCCCATGCAGGATACAGGTTTTGACTGACCTTGTAGGGCACAAGTGGTGGCTGACTATGACCTTCACCTCCTGGAAGGCCCTAGAGCCAGTGCACCCAGTGGACAGCTTTAAACCATATCCAAGCACCACCCACCCTCCTCCACAGGGATATACTTAAGGGACAGACATGTCAGGTACCTGAACTCTGCTAGAGTAAGTCCTGCTCTATGGAACTGGCCCCCCGCATAGCTGATCTTCCATGGTGGTGGGCAGCCAGTCCTCAAAGCCAATCAGCCTGGGGGTCATTCCCTTCCGTTAAGGTGCCAACAGCAACCAAGGCTCAAGTACAACAGGAGAGTAGACAGAGTCCACACAGGGCTACATCTGGAGCACCAAGCTTGGTGATAGGGGAGGCCATGTCAATGGACCCTATAGAATACCTACTACATATGGTCACTCTACCATGTCCGGGAGATGTAGCAGCTCTGCCTAATACATAGAAACAAACATAAGGAGGCAGCCAAAATGAAGAGACAAAGAAACATGCCCCAAATGAAAGAACAGAACAACACTCCAGAAAAAAAAGATGAGCAATCTACTAGATGAAGGGTTCAAAACACTGGTTATAAGGATGCTCAATAGTCTTAGAAGAAGAGGAAATGAACTGATGAGAACTTCAACAAAAAAGTGAGAGAAATAAAAATAGAGATGGAAAACTTGAAACAGAATCTGTCAGAAATGAAGAATACACTAACTGAAACAAAGAATATGTTAGAGAATCAACGGTAGAGTAGATGAAGCCAAGAATCAAATCAGAGATTTAGAAGATGAGAAAGCAAAAGATACCCAATCAGAACAACAACAACAATAAAAATCCAAAAAATAAGGATAGTATAAGGAGCCTCTGGGACAAATTCAAGCATACCAACATTCACGTCATAGGGGTGCAGGAAGGAGAAGAGAGCAAGTAAGAAATTTAAAATCATTGTGAAAAAAAATGATGAAAAACAATCCTAACCTGGTGAAGAAATTACACGTACAAGTCCAGGAAGAACAGAGAATCCCAAACAAGATGAACCCAAAAAGGTCCACACCAAGAACTGTCATAATTAAAAAGCTGAAGGTTAAACACAGAGAGACAATCTTAAGAGCAGCAAGAGAAAAGTAGTTAGTTATCTACAAGGGAGCTTCCATAAGACTTTCAGCTGATTTCTCAATGGAAACTTTGCAGGCCAGAAGGTATTGGAACAAAATATTCAAAGCAATGTAAAGCAAGAACCTACAGCCAAGATTATTCTACCCCAAAATGCTGTTAGAATTGAAGGACAGATAACGAGCTTCCCAGACAAGAAAAAGCTAAAGGAGTTTATCACCACTGAATCAGTATTATAAGATATGTTAATGGCACTTCTTAAGAAGAAGAAGAAGAAACATATCAATAATAAAATAGCAACTAATACATATATATCAACAATTATTTTAAAAACAAATAAATAAAATATTTAAATCAAAAGACACATAGACACTTGAATAAATAACAAAATAAGACCCTCACCCTGTCCAGTGAGGCTCAGTGGATTGAGTGCTGGCCTGTGAACCAAAGCGTCACTCATTTGATTCCCAGTCAGGGCACATGCCTGGGTTGAAGGTCAGGTCCTCAGCTGGAGGCATATGTGAAGCAACCACACATCGATGTTTCTTTTCTGCTCTTTCTCTCTCCCTTTCCCTAAAAATAAATAAATAAAATATGTTTTTTTAAAAATACCCTCACATAGGCTGTCTACAAAAGACTTCAGATTGAAAGACACACACAGACTGAAAGTAAAGGGAGGGAAAAAATATTCCATGAAAATGGAAACAAACAAAAAATGCTGGGATAACAATACTTACACCAGGCAAAATGGATCTGAAACACAAAATGAAAGAATAAGCAGAACAGACTCAGAGATACCGAGAGTATTTTGACAGTTCCCAGATGGGAGGGCAGCTGGGGGGATGGGTGAAAAAGGTGAGGGGATTAAGAAGTTACACATAGATAATTATAGAATAGACACAGGGGTGTAAAGTACAACATACGGAATATAGTCAATAATATTGTAGTAACTATATGTATGTATAGTGTCTAATGGGCACTAGATTTATCAGAGCAATCATTTAGTAAGTTATATAATATCTAATTGGTGGGTTGTAAACCTGAAACTGAAATAATATTGTATGCCAACTTTAATTTAAAAATAAAAATTATTTAAAGTGAAAAATATTAACAGACTTACCACATGACTTAGAAACTCCTCTTTTTGATATATAATTGAAAACATTTATTCACAAAGATATATGCACCCTTATGTTCATTGCAGCATTATTCACGGTGGCCAAAACATGGAAATAACCTAAATGTTCTTCAATAGATCATTGGATAAAGAAGATGTGGTACATATATACAATGGAATACTACTTAGCTATAAGAAAAGATGAAATATTACTGCCATTTGCAACAACATAGATGGGTCTTGAGAATATCATGGGAAGCAAAATAAGTCAGACAGAAAAAGTCTAGAATCATATGATTTCACCCATATGTGGGATATAAAACTGAAAGTAACAAATGAACAAACAAGAAAAACAAACAAAGCTCAGAGACACAGACAATAGTATGGTTGTTGCATGAGAGAAGGGGGTGAAGAGGTAGTAAAAGGTAAAAGGGGGTCAGGTATATGGTGCTGATGGAAGATTTGATTTAACGATGGGCACACTGCAATATAAAAATGATGTATCATAAAATCGTACACCTGAAACCTATATAATCTTATTAACCAATGTCACCCCCCAGTAAATTTAATTTTAAAGACTGGAAAAAAAAAGTATCACCATGGAGATTACATGCAGAGTTGACCTAAGAAGAGTGATGCAGTTCAGGAAAATAAGCTGTAGTCTGTAGCAGTAGTCAGGTGAATAGCCTTGAAGTAAAATGGGACAACAAGGACAGAAAGGTGCATATGAATTTTAAATACAGATAGAAATTGGGCTTAACAAAAATTTAATGACCAGGAAGAACTAGGGAGTGAAGGAGAATCAAGGTTGACTTCAGTTTTTGACTTGAGCTCTGTGATTGTGATATAATTACGCCATGGGAGTGCCTGAGAATTTGGGGTGAGGAGACAATTTTAGTGTGGACTGTGCTCTTTGAGTAGTTCTTGAAACATTGTGATGGTGAGGCCAGATACTGTTAAAATACAGACGTGGAACTGCATTAAGAAAGAGATTGTCCATGGAGAACACATTGAATGGGAAGAGAAGTTCAAGAATAGAACCCTAGAGGCTCCAATATTTTAGAAGAATGGCCAGCTACGGAGGCAGAGAAAGAAAGAAAGGTGTCATTGAAGTCAAGAGATGAGATGATATCAAGAAAGATGTAGTTGGCAAAGATGTCAAATATCTTAGTGTCCAGTGAAATAAGTCCTGAAGTCTACTGGACTATGCAAGCAGATAGTAAGTAATATTAGATTTTATTAAGAGCAATTTTAGAGGGTGTATAAAGGCTGGAGCAGATGTAAGGGTTGAGAATGAATGGGTAGTGAATAAGAGAAAATTAATTTAGGCCACTATTCCTGAACTATGGCTGTAAATAGAATGCAAGAGATTGAATAGTCACTAGAGAGAAGACTATTTCCCCCAACAACAGCAGTGGCTTTTACATTTGTAATTTAAGGAAAACAGTCATTGGAGATGAAGACAGTGAAGACAAAGAGAAGAGAGGTTACAGAGAGAGGTCAAGAAGAGGAGATAGATCAAGGATTCATGTTCAAGGTTTAGGTTTAAAGACAGAAGTGGAGAAGGAGGAGCATATATAATAAATGAGCACATATGTAGATACACTAAAGGGTAATATGAAAAAGATGAGGAAGCTTAAGATCAACAGACTAAATTTCAGATGTAAATGGCATGGGCATCTCCCCCAACTCAGCAATGTAAACCTGAGTTCACACATTCCATGTGGAATAAATATGAACACACCCATCACTTTCCAGCTGGGTGACTTCTCCGTCTCAGTTTCCATATATGTAAATTGTAGCTCTAAGATTATTTACCCCAACACAGATGTTTTATAAAGATGAAATTAGGTAATCTTTGTAATGTGCTTAAATAAATGGGCATTATTATTATTGGCACAAACAATACTTGCCTTAAATAAACATTTTAAATATTTCCTTTATTTGATTATTTGCTTATTTGATTCATTTCTTTAGCATTTTAATATTTTTTCCAATAAAAAGATTTTTATTTTTAATATTTATCAATGTGCTCTTTGAATATATCTAATCTTTAACTACTACACAATTTATTTAAATAATTGAATCCATAAATGTAATTTTATCTCAACACACAAATGTAGGCTAATGGGAATGCCATAATATTTTAGTATTAAAATCCAGTTTTAAATTCTACCTGGGAGAACATTTTATGTGTTTATACCTGGAGCTCTAAAAGATGTTTTACAAATTTCCTTGTATGAGATTTTCATCCTGCCACTTCTGAATTTGTGCAGCCCCAAGGCTATCTCTGACTTCTATGCAGGGAACTCAGGGTCTTAACTTAAATACTTCTATAAATCATGTTAACAGTATTGCTAAATTCAGATGCATGCTGAATTTATACCAATCTAAGATCTTGTTGAGTCTAGGCATTGAATATGGCTTACTTTATCTCTAGAAATAATTTTATTCGAGCAAGGCACCTTGAAAAATGACACATATACAAGGTCTGTATGGAAAAAGTCCAGCCATTGTTAATATAATGAGAAAGGTTTGTGTAACATTGATGTAACCTGGCAACCAAGGAGAGTGGACTAGAATGCACATGCATGAACAATGATGATTTCACTGCACTAGTCCATCTGTCACATTGAAAATGACTGAGCGAGTAGAGCAACAAATCTGCATCAAATTTTGCATTAAGCTTGAACATTCCTCCACAGAAACTATTTGGATGATTCAGAAGGCCACTGCTATGGGCAACTGGTGATTGGCAGCTTTGTCACTACAATGTGCCCACTCATGCATCACATCTCGTGCAGAGATTTTTGTGAAACATCAAATCATCCAGGTGACTCAGCCCTGCTACAGTCAGCTTTGGTGCCCTGTGACTTCTGGCTTTTCCCAAAACTAAAATCACCTTTGAAAGGGAAGAGATTTCAGATCATTGATGAGACTCAGGAAAATAAGATGGGACAGCTGGTGGCAATTGGGAGAAGAGTGTGAGGTCCCAAGGGACCTACTTTGAAGGGGACTGATGGGTCATTGTGCTACGTACAATGTTTTTTGTATCTTCTTTAATAAATATCTCTATTTTTCATATTACATGGCTGGATACCTCCTGGGCAGACCTCATATATCACCTAGGATAGTGCACACGCGCGCACGCGCGCGCGTGTATGTGTGTGTGTAAGAAAGAGACAGAGAGACAGAGAAACAAGAGGAAATGAGACAGGTAAAAGGAGAGGAAGTAAGAAGAGGAAGAGTTAATGAATTTTATCTCTTATTCTGTTAAAAAAATACCTATACTTTCTCTTTTCTCAAGCTAATATGCAGCTCTTACCTTTTAAGCATCAATTTAGTATGGATACTGGATAAGGAAAAGTTCCCCAGAGTCACCAAAAATATAATTCTCATACAATGGATGAAACATAGGTGTCAGGAGATTGGGTAGAAGGTATATTATAAATACCTGAGATTGTCCAGATAATGGTGATGGAGCCAGGCTTTGACCCCAGGTTGTCTCTGACTTCTGAGCAAATGCTCTTACCTATTCCATAACAGGGTATCCAAAGCTTTTGTTAACATAAGGCTGAGAACAGATACAATAATTACGCGCAGCTTCTTCTCTCACTGAGATTTGACCATGGCAGAGTGAACACAGTTTGATCCCACTGACCATGTGCATTCACTTACTGTGAATGACAGTAAGTGAATGCAGTGCATAAACATAAACACATGGTATTATGGAGTAGAACTATTCTTTCCTAGATCCAAAGATGTTTAGAACTTTAGGATTATGTTAATGATAATCACCATCACTTTTCTATAGTATATTATTCTTTTAATATGTTGATGAATATTTTTCAATATTCGCTATTATTGGATCTTTTACATGACAACCATAAGTGACATTGTCTCCAGGGGGTTAGTTGTACCATTTTTGTTAGATTTGGTTTAACCCTTTTGCTGATTTTACAGAAATAATTTGAGAGCTTTTTCACCTTCTCTGATCACTGGAGTAGCTCAAATGTAAAATTCAAGTCACTTGCTCCTTAAAATTATTACAGAATTTACCCATAAAACTGTATGTTCTTAGTGATTTTTAAAGGTTATACTTCGGCAGTTTTCAAAACTTTGTCATATTTTGACTACTTCTGGCAAAGATGGAGGTGTAGGTGGAAATACTGTGCCTCCTTGCACAACCAAAATTAAGGATAACAAAGATTTAGACACAAAAACACAACCAGAACAGACAGAAAATTTAACTGTACAGAAGTTCGACAACCATTCATCCAGACCAGTAAGAGGGGCAGAGTTGGTGGCTGGTGGAGAGGGGTCACAGCAGGAAAAAGCGGTGGCTGGCAGACCTGGGCATGCAGGCAGGTGACAGGCAGTGCGGGGCTAGCAGACCCTGGGTATGGGGAGGAAACAAGCAGACCCAGTGAGCCGTGCAAGGTGGCTGGCTGACTGCGGTCACACATTCTTGTGCAGATAAACAAGGCAGAAATGGGCAGCGAGGCAGATCGCATAACCCAGGGCCCCAGCAATGGGAAATAAAGCCTAAAAGCACTGATTGAAAACACATGTGGGGGTGGAGGTGCCGGGAGAGACTCCCAGCCTCACAGGAGAGTTTGTTGGAGAGACCCACAGGGTCCTAGAATGTACACAAGCTCACCCACCTGGTAACCAGCACCAGAAGGGCCCAATTTGCTTGTGGGAAGTGGCAGAGGGGATGCAAATCCGAGACAGAGTGGAGCAAGCGCCATTGTTCTCTTTCTGACCATGCCCCCATATATAGCATCACAACCCAGCAACTGGGTTGCCTCGCCCTGGTGAACACCTAAGACTCCACCCCTCATATGTAACAGGCACGACCAGACCAAAAAAAAAAAAAAAAATTGGCTCAAACAGAAGAACAAATCAAACCCCAGAGCCAATACTTTTAAGCAACCAAGAGATAGCCAACCTATCAGATGCACAGTTCAAAACACTGGTGATCAGGATGCTCACAAAACTGGTTGATTTTGGTTGCAAATTAGATGCAAAATGAAGCCTACACTAAGTGAAATAAAGGAAAATGCACAGGGAACCAGTAGTGGTGGAAAGAAAACTGGGACTCAAATCAATGGAGTGGACCAGAAGGAAGGAAGAAACAACCAAATAGAAAAGAATGAAGAAATAAGAATTCAAAAAAAATGAAGAGAGTCTTAGGAACCTCCAGGACATCTTTAAACGTTCCAACATCCACATTATAGGGGTACCGGAAGGGGAAGAGGAAGAGCAACAAGTGGAAAACTTATTTGAATGAATAATACAGGAGAACTTCCCCAATCTGGCAAAGGAAATAGACTTCCAGGAAGTCCAGGGAGCTCAGAGAGTCCCAAAGAAGGTAGACCCAAGGAGGAACACACCAAAGCACATCATAATCATATTAGCCAAGATTAAAATGAAGGAGAGAATTCTAGAAGCAGCAAGAGATAGGGGACAGTCACCTACAAAGGAGTTCCCATCAGACTATCAGCCGAGTTCTCAAAAGAGACCTTACAGGCAAGAAGGGGCTGGCAAGAAGTATTCCAAGTCATGAAAGGCAAGGACCTACACCCATGATTGCTCTATCCAACAAAGCTTTCATTCAGAATGGAAGGGCAGATAAAGTGCTTCTCAGATAATGCCAAATTAAAGGAGTTCATCATCACTAAGCCCTTATTATATGAAATGTTAAAGGGACTTATCTAAGAAAAAGAAGATAAAAAATATGAACAGTGAAAGGACAGCAAACTCACAGTTATTAACAACAACAACTAAAACAAAAGCAAATTAAGTGGACAGCTAGAACAGGAGTGGAGCCACAGAAATGGAGATCACATGGAGGGTTAGCAACAGGGGAGTGGGAGGAGGAGGGAGGAGGAGGAGGTACAGAGAATAAGTAGCATAGATGGTGGGGACAAAATAGTCAGGGGGAGGGCAAGAGTAGTGTGGGAAATGTAGAAGCTAAAGAATTTATCACACATGGACATGAACTAAAGGGGAGGAATGTGGGAGGGGGTGTGTGTGCAGGGTGGTGGGCAATGAAGGGTGGGAAATGGGACAACTGTAATGGCATAATCAATAAAATATATTATAAAGAACAACTTTGTCATAGTAATTAACTCGTTTGATTGTAAGTCTCTGTTAAGATCAATGTGGGAACTTTTGGGTTTAAAAAAATCACCCAGTGTTTTGTCATTAAATTTATATGTATAAACTTGACCAAATTCCTATCTTTTGATTCCATTCTACAACTGTGGTTACTTCTCAATTTTATTTTCTCCCACTCTAATTGCTTAGGTAGTGCAATAATATTTATTCATATTTCAGAGAAATAGTTTTTAATGTGTTAGCTTCATGGCTTTTATGGATATTTTATTTAATTCATTAATTTTAGATTTTTATCTTTAGTATTTCCTTTCTTCCACATCCTTAGCATTATTTTGAAGTTTCTCCCTAGATTATTTTTTTTGTTGGCCTGTAATTTTTGTGTTTTAGACCATAAATTTTCCTTTGAGTTATGGATATATTAAACTTCTATTTATTGTTATATTTAAAGTATTGTGCAGTGATGGATTCAATTTCCATGTTGAGTTTCTCATGAGTTGAGAGACATACTAAAATTTTCATGTGACAAAGATTTCTTTTCTATTTTTGTCATTATGATTTATACTATTCCTGCTTTTTGTACTGAGGTTTCCTATGTGATCTGTTGTGAATTGGATTATGTCCTCTTAAAAATATGTTGAAATCTAATCCCTGGAATCTATGAATGTGACCCTTAGTTGGAAATAGGGTCTTTGAAGATACTGGGTTGACCAAAAAGTCATTCCCCCCCCCCATAAGATGGCTCTAGTAGTGTTTAGTTGTCTTTAACTTTGTTTGAAACAATGTTGTTATATTGTGTTGTGACAGTTGTTACACCACCATGCATTTTAAAAAACACTTAAACATTTTTTAAAAGTTGTAATTTTTGTGTAGCTATTTTAATATTGAAGATGGAAGAATATAAGCAACATTTTCAGCACATTATGCTTTCTTATTTCTTTTTTTGGATCTTCCCTTTTTATTTTTTAAATTATATTTTATTGATTATGCTATTGTAGTTGTCCCAATTTTTCCACCTTTTCCTATCCACCCAGCACCCTGCACTTGCTCGGGCAATCCCCCACCATTGTTCATGTGCCTGGGTCATGTGCATAAATTCTTTATCTACTCTATTTCCTATACTGTACTTTACATCTCCAGGGCTATTCTGTAACTACTCATTTGTATTTTTTAATCTCACATCTTCACCCATTCCCCAATACCACCTTCCCATCTGGCAACCATCAAAGTACTCTCCATATCCATGATTCTGTCTCGGTTCTTCTTATTCGTTTAGTTTGTTTTTTAGATTCAATCATTGATAGATACATATTTATTGCTATTTTATTGCTCCTAGCTTTGATCTTCTTTTTGGGAAATAAGTCCCTTTAGCATTTCATATAATAATGGTTTGGTGATGATGAACTCCTTTAGTTTACCTTGTCTGGGAAGCATTTTATCTGCC
Source organism: Carollia perspicillata (assembly GCA_004027735.1). NCBI lineage: Eukaryota > Metazoa > Chordata > Mammalia > Chiroptera > Phyllostomidae > Carollia > Carollia perspicillata. Next base: position 16,249 of record PVKM010032362.1, read on the forward strand.
CTTCCATTCTAAATGACAGCTTCACTGGGTAGAGCAATCTTGACTGTAGTCATGACTTTGAATATTTCTTGCCAATCCCTTCTAGCCTGCAAAGTTTCTTTTGAGAAATCAGCTGACAGTCTTCTGGGAATTCCCCTGTAGTTAACTAACTTCTTTTCTCTTGCTGCTTTTAAGATTCT
>PVKM010032363.1:0-16449 GCA_004027735.1 Carollia perspicillata
GCTTCTACATTTCCCACACTACTTTTGCCCTCTCCCTGTCTATTTTCTCCCCACCCTCTATGCTACTTATTCTCTGAACCTTCTCCCCAACTCTCCTCCTCCCACTCCCCTGTTGCTAATCTTCCATGTGACCTCCATTTCTGTGGCTCCACTCCTGTTTTAGGTGTCCGCTTAGTCTGCTTTTGTTTTAGGTGTGGTTGTTAATAACTGTGAGTTTGCTGTCCTTTCACTGTTCATATTTTTTATCTACTTTTTCTTAGATAAGTCCCTTTAACATTTCATATAATAAGGGCTTGGTGATGATGAACTTGAACTTGGCCTTATCTGACAAGTGCTTTATCTGCCCTTCTATTCTAAATGAAAGCTTTGCTGGGTAGAGCAGTTTTGGAAAAAGGTCCTTGTGTTTCATGACTTGGAATACTTCTTTCCAGCCCCTTCTTGCCTGTAAGGTCTCTTTTGAGAAATCAGCTGACAGTCTGACGGGAACTCCTTTGTAGGTTACTGTCTTCTTTTCTCTTGCTGCTTCTAGAATTCTCTCTTTCATTTTAATCTTGGCTAATGTAATTATGATATGCCTTGGTGTGTTCCTCCTTGGGTCCACCTTCTTTGAGACACTCTGAGCTTTATGGACTTCCTGGAAGTCTATTTCTTTTGCCAGATTGGGGTAGTTCTCCTTTATTATTTGTTCAAGTAACTTTTCCACTTGTTGCTTTTCCTCTTCCCCTTCTGGTACCCCTATAATTCAGATGTTGGAACATTTATTTATTTATTTATTTATTTATTTTTTAATTTTTAAAAAGATTTTATTTATTTATTTTTAGAGGAGAAGGGAAGGAGAGAGGGAGAGAAATATCAATGTGTGGTTGCCTCTTGTGAGTCCCTCGCTGGGAACTGGCCTGCAACCCAGGCATGTGCCCCGACTGGGAATCGAACCGCGATCGTTTGGCTCACAGGCCCGCGCTCAATCCACTGAGCTACGCCAGCCAGGGCAGATGTTGGAACATTTAAAAAATGTCCTGAACATCTTTAGATGGTTCCTAAGCCTGTCCTCATTTTTTTGAATCTTATTTCTTCATTCTTCTCTGTTTGGTTGTTTCTTTCTTCCTTCTGGTCCACTCCATTGATCTGAGTCCCAATTTTCTTTCGATCACTATTGGTTCCCTGTGCATTTCCCTTCATTTCTCTTAGTGTAGCCTTCATTTTTTCATCTAATTTGCGACCAAAATCAACCAGTTCTGTGAGTATCCTGGTCACCAGTGCTTTGAACTGTGCATCTGGTAGGTTGGCTCTCTCTTGGTCGCTTAAAAGTATTGACTCTGGGGCTTTGATTTGTTCTTCCATTTGAGCCATAAATTTTTGGTCTAGTCATGCCTGTTATGTAGTGAGGGGCAGAGCCTTAGGTGTTCCACCAGGGCAGGGCAACCCGTGTTGCTGGGTTGTGATGCTGTATGTGGGGGAGGGGTCAGAGAGGGAACAATGGTGCTTGCTCTGCTCGCTCTCAGATTTCAGTCCCTGCTGCTGCTTCCCACAAGCAAATTGGGCCCTTCTGGTGCTGGTTTCCAGGGGGGTGGGCTTGTGTACATTCTGGGACCCTGTGGGTCTCTCCAAGAACTACCAATCGTACTTCTTAATCCTTCCCCTTTTCATCCAGTCCCTGGACACCCTCCTTCCCTCTGGCAACCATCAGTCAGTCTGTTCTCTCTGTCTAAGTCTGTTTAGTTTATTCTTTAGATTCCACATACAAGTGAAATCATATGATATCTGTCTTTCTCTGACTGATGTATTTCACTTAGCATAATATCCACTTTCCTCTTTTGTCATATTTGTTGAACAGATGGGGTGGGTTTATTTCTTGGCTCTCTATTCTGTTCATTTGCTCTCTGTGTCTGTTTTTATGCCAGTACCATGCTGTTTTGATTTCTATAGCCTTGTAGTATAACTTGATACTAGGCAGTATACCTCCAACTGTGTTCTTTTTCTCAAAATTGCTATGGCTATCTGGGGTCTCTGGTGGCCCCAAAAGTTTTTTTACACTTATTTCTGGATCCTTGGCTACACTCAAAATAGCTGAGTTTGTTTTATATAATGTTTATATTGAATTATTACTCTACTGAAAATAATGCTTTAAATTGAAATATATAGAGAGTCAACTACAATGATATATTAAAACATTATTTGGAATTTCCTTACAATTAAAGTAGTCGTTAAACTCTTATGTGGTCCTTGAGATGCTCTCAGTTTACTGTGATACAGTCCTTCAGAGTGAGTAGAGGCAATATTCTATCTTGCTTTGGTCACATTTTTGACTTGGCCATGATCATTAACCAAGTCACTCCATAAACATGCATTTTTTGGTAGCTTGTACTCACATTTTAAATTAGATACTTTAAAACTATAGGAAAGAACCAAATAATATAATAAATTTCCTTTTACTTACTACCTAGATAGAGCAAATTTAATATTTGCCTTTTTTTCAAGAAAAAAATTAACAGATACAGTTGTCCTCATGCCGTAGAGGTAAATACTTTTGTGTAGAAGTCGGGAATGTTTTTTGTTTTCTAATTAAATATTTATGAACAATATGTAGGTTTATTTGCCTTTTAAAAATGCCCATCAATGCTATCATTATATTCCTTAGAAATTGGCTTTTTTCACTCAACTTTGAGGTTCATCCATTTTAATAAATGTAGGTCAAGTTAATTTTGACTGCTGTATAGCATTCCACTGTGTAGCTATGCAAAAATAAATTCATTCTGTTATTGATGGACATTCAGTTGCTGTTTTTTCATTATAATGTGGAAATAAGCATCTTAGCATGTGTTTCTTTGTCACATAAGCAGTACTTCTCTACAGCTGTGATTTTGGAACTTGGGGTACGTCAAATTTTGAAACAGTATACAAAGAATTTACAAGCAATTGCAGATATGCTTTTAGGGAAATTCACAGAATTTTACCTTCTATGTGTATTCTTTTCCTCAGCTGTTCTGCTGAAGGATGAAGTTAAGATACTGGTTCTCCTTTCCTAACCTCCTTTGCAGTTACCTTACTCCCATGTTACAAAAGGAACATAACCTTTCACCCACTCCTGATCTTACTATAATGCATCATATTAAGGAGTACCAACCTCTGGAGCCCCAAAGAGGCAATTTGAAATATTGTCAGTGCTGAGAAAGTGAATAACTCCAATTGCATCAACCAAGTTACCAAAGAGTTTTTAATAGTAGACCAGTGTTTTTTTAGGGGGTGGGAGGGGGTGGGGCTTATAAGCTCAGGAGTGAAGAATGAGTAACATCATTATAACAAGACTCTCTTCTCATCTACTCATTTATGTTGAAAATATTTTTTTTGGCACTTGTATTTATAAAAATGAAGAAAACAGGAATAGAGTTAAACTGGACCTGCCTCATTTCAGGTGGCGGGCAGGCAAAAAGCAACCAGAGGAATAGCTGTGCAGTGGGAGTGTGGGGACTGGTGGTGCAGAGGCCTTCGGGGCAGTGAGTGGGCCAGGCAGTAGTTGAGCCCCACCGGGACCTTTGGGATCACGTGGGCAGTATAACAGGCACTCAGGACCGTGGCAGTCTATGCGCCATTGCAGGCAGGAGGCTCTGAAAGCATGTGGGCCGTGCAGCAGCTTGTTTCTGTGTCAAGAGAGCTGAAGGTCAGGCCGAGGCTGAAAGGTCACAGTGGAACAGTGTGCTATGGCTGGGGCAGGCTCCACTGCAAGTCTTCACACTGAGGCTGCCTACCCTGCCTTGCCACAGGAACTACGCACGGGAGAGCTTCTTTCTATCGTGCCCTGTATGCCTCTTACTGAGAAAACTTAACATTGTGCTGATTTTAAAGGTGCAGTACTGAAAGTAGTTCCATTACTGGAGAGGAAATATTGAAGAGTGCATTCAGAGGTGAGGCAATAGATTGATAACTGACACAATATATGGGTTTAAGGAGAAAAATGAATGATGTAAAATTTACAAATGATCAAGAGTTTACAGCGTTTTTTAAATGAATGGATGGTAGGAGGTACCAAATTACTCTGGCATTTAGATCTCATTTTATATATTTTTTAAAATGATGTTTACAGTTCCTTTAAACTATTACTATTATGTTAAGATTATGGCCAGTGTTTTATACGTCTGACTGCAAAGGAGTACCTGGTGTTTCAAAATTCCTTTAGGATTTTTATGGACTATGAGAACAAAAACGATCAAAGACCTGGTGTTAAAAGAATACACCTAGGAGTGAAGCTGCTGGGTCATACGGCACAGACAATTTTAGCTTTATAAGATACTGCAATTTTGCTCTCTAAAGTAGATATTCCAATTCAAGTTCCAACTGTCTGTTTCCTTCTTCCTTGCCAAAGTTGTATATTGTCTCTCCCTCCTTCTTTAATTTAAAACAAAATCTTTTACAAAAGATGATTCAAGTGTCCTGAAAATTTATTCGCAGTATACCTTCCATTTCTTTCCACAACCAGCAAACCAAATTAGTCCAGAGATTACACCAGGTCGTGCCCCTCCAGGCTACCTGAATTCTGGGGCGGTGGGGAGCCCTGGCTGTTTGCTTCATGATGCTTTCAGTCTCTTGTTGGAGAGCAGGGAATGGAGTTGGCTCTGAGTGTGCCCCGAACTCAGTCACTTACTGCTCCCCTGACAGATGCAGAATGCTCCACTGTCTATCACGGGCAAGGTGGGGTGGGGGGTGGGGGGTGTGGTCCATGAACCTGTGAGAGAAGTATGTTCCAGATGTCATAAGAGAAGATAGGAAAATCCAAGCTTGAAGCCCCAGATGAGTGAGGGGATTGGGAGCTGGAGATGAGAGGGTGCCCCACAGGCCTCAACTTGCCTTCTGATAAATCAGATACTTGTCTGTTGGTGGCTAATATGTGCTCTCTGTGGTAGCTGAACTAGTGGCATGGTTAAGTATAGGTGACTACAAATTAGAGCTTCATCATTATTTGAAATACTTGTAATGAAGATATTCACATCACAAGAAATCTCATTACATTTACCATTATATTTAGAACAGTTAATTTCTTAAGTATAATTCAGCTGTGTAAGTTTTGAATGGTTGTGAAAAAAAGGCTTAAACATCACTTATTTGTGGGGGGGTTTTCATTGATGGCAATAGTAAAGTTTTTAAGAGATTATTAGTTAAAACACTTGGTAAAATTTTATTTAAAAGTTCTATACAGATTTACTATTTCTGAATCTGTATTTTATTTTTCTCACCAATTATATAATAAAGAAAATTTTTTTTTGCTCCAATTCCTCCCAGTTTTTACCAGTTTGCTGTACAGTATTTTTTGTGTCAGGACATGAAAACATTGGGAAGCACTGATATAGACAATGTGGTGTGGCCAATAGGTTTTCACACCAGAAATTCTTGTGTGTTAGCTCCATTTAGCACCATTTTATGTACTGGCTTCATAAAGATCCAGTCTGATTCATGCTATAAGCCCCAAGCAATTTAGTTTCCGAGTCTATGTGTTAAACCATAGGCACGCTTCCCTCCCAAGCCCTGCTCCACCGAATCCCTAATTTTTTAATTCCTAGGGTGGTGGAGGAAATGTGAAAGTAATTTTAGATATGTAAATTTCATAGTTTAGTAAGCTATGTTTTGAGAATATTTTATTTAATACATTCGTTCAAAGATGATCTTGTACATGTCTCTAAGCTGTTGGCTAACGAAGGTTGAAACTTGAGATGAAGAACCAGAGTTTGAGATGATCAAGTGCAATCCCTCATTTCACACGAGGAAACCAGCTCACTGAAGGGGCTGCCGCCCATGCAGCATTAGAGCCAGAGCTTAGAGCAGGAAACAGACGTCCAGCCTGCTAGTGCAGTGCCTTACTGTACCGACCTTCACTTGGCTGATGCTCATACAGAAACATGGGCTTCCTTTGCCCATACAATTTGAATACTATTTGGTATTTTAAATACATAAATACGTTGATTTAGTCAAAGGAGTGAGACGTCTCCAATGAGGAAGCGGCAGGTATGATGATGGTTCTCTGTGAACACCAGATTATTCTAACATAAGGCAACGTCTAGAAGAGTCAGCAGCTGGAATGATTGAGGAAGGAAGGAGTCAAAGCCCTTTTCTTTCTCATAAATGACAGCCGTTTGCTTCAATAAACAAGCATACGAGATTGCAAAGCCAAACTAAAGCAGGGCACAGGGGTTTATGAACTGTTTAATACTGGCATACTGAAGGAAGTAGCCACACTTGGGACTTTGTGTTAACCAGTGTATTGTTTGCTTTTATGCTTGTATTTTGCCAAAATTAGTTAAAAAATTAAAACCCTCCAAATTATTCAGCCTAAGACTTTATGACAGGTTCTCAAATTTGAGCTTCACTAGGCAAGTTACAATAGAAGCTAACATATGATTATACACAATATGAGGGTTACTGAAGTTTATTTAACACTAATAGTTTTCATGCCTCATATACAATAAAATATATTTCAGTGATCACTTTTTAATGCTTTATTCATTGATTAAAAGAATATACATTTAACATAAACCATACAACATCAGTCATCAGGTCAAACATTCAGCTGGTTTCCTTACAGTTTCTGTCAGGAGTTATTTTATCTGATCACATTTATAAGATAAAATCTCACCACATCTGGCATTTACACACACTGTGCCAGTGGATTCACACTACTGATGTACATATAAAATCCGCATGGTATGTGCCCACTGGAGACAAAACAGTGCACACCTGTCAAAAGGTCATTTTAATATAAGATGGTAAAACCATTTGTAAAACACATATAAACTTTTTCCATAAATAGAATCATATCTGGACATCTGTTGCATAAATTGTGTTTCCAAAGCTTACAATAGAGCAGCCAGGTCTCAGCACTGCTGGGCACCCACGTTGGCTACTTTATTATTGCAGACTGTCCTTTAACATTAAATGCACAACATTCGTACCACTTAAAACTGGGGTCAGGTGGAAGTCTCACAGAGACCACGTCTGTACCGCGGTTGCCCTGAAACAGTTAAATCGGCTTTTAAAGCCTCTCAGATATAACAAGGTTTTAAAACATACTTCATGGAATGTTCTTCATGTATCATAGCAGCTCATATCTGTGATAGAACAAGCTTTCAGTTTTTCCTTTCTTCCTTTACATTCACTATTCACAGTGAAACAGGTGCATGGTTTTTTTTTTCTTTTTTCTTTTTTGTTTTGTTTTTCAGAGTTCTGAGGTTGCTGACTGAGCCACAGCACAGCTGTGTACCACAGGTCGAAATTCGACCTTAAATATTACAATCTAGCAGTATCTGGCTGGCCAGAGTGGGCCGGCCCCTGCCAGCATGTGGGCACTTCTTCAGTTAAGTCTATTCTTTGGCAGCTGACACGCGTGCTGACAGAGAAAAATCCAGTGACTCGTTGCTAGGGATTTCACGACTAATGTTTGCAAGCATGTGTTTTTTATAATTCTGTTTTTTGATTTTCTTAAGGAGGTTTTACCCTGGAATATAGTTTCTTTCTTCCTTCACTACTTGAAATCTGGGCTTAAAAGCTAACTTAAATGTGTAATATAATTGATAAATAAAATCATGTCATATATAGTTTTTAAAAATCCAACAATTTGAGTATTTTGTTTATGTAAATGCATTTAAAAAAGGATTAAGCAATGTTCTAATCTAGTACTATGCAAAATTCAGAATGGTAACTGGTGATATTAATTTTATATATGTAATGAAAGTTAAAGTCTTGGTTTTTCTGTTAAGGATAAATCATTTGGGACATTATCCTTCCTTCCATTTCAAATAAAAATTAATGAAATGCTATTACAATATGTGAATGCAGTGCATTGCATACAAACCTACCAGGCTATGGATATATTTCTATATATGTATAAAAATATTTTGGCTCCTGAGTTCTGAACTCTGACACACAAAGAATAAAAGCATCAAAAAGGCAGAGTAACTCAGTGAAAAACAAAGTTAGCCAGCAACCTCAGACAACCTTCAGCTGTATTTCCTTAAGGTTTGGTAACAAGTTCATTAACCGTGAAAGCCCTATACATAGTCACTTTGAACTTCTAAACCAATACCCGAGTACGTTCTTTGATCAAGAAGTAGAATATACATATATAACTCTATGAAGCTAATACTGATTAAACACAGCACAAAGGGATTAATTCACACTACTGAAAAAAAAACATAATGGGACCCTACTTGCATATGTAACCACAGGAATTGTACATTTAAAAAAAAAAGCTAAATGTCTTCGCTGAAGCTTTGCATCTCTCTGTAAAAATGGCGATTTGGTTCAGTGAAGACACTGAGTGATTCGATGTCCATGACTGCATGCCAAGGTTGGCCCAAGCCCAGGGATACCTGCTCAATAAGGTTATGCACTGGATCCACATCCTGGTCGGCAAGTTCACCTTGGTCAAAATCAATGCTTTCTTCAGTGACTTCAAGTACTTTCAGATCAGAGCCACGGAGACGAGCAATGGCAATGAGATTGTGTGCCCACACTGTGTAACCTTAAAAATAAGGAAAACACAAGCACTGTAATTTCCTTGCATTTTATTTTGTCTATATAAGATAGTCTTTTCCACAAATTTGTATCTCACTTACCACTTTGGTCCTTTTCTTTTAAAAATATACTGAGATTCGAGAAGGAAGTATGATTAGCCAGAAAAAGAAAAATGACAGGTTTGATATTATCTCTAAGAACATTACTGTGGGTGGTGAAACGGAAGGTACTATAATCTTATTCTCATACCCCCGCATTTAGTAAAATCAAATATATTTAAAATACAGTTTTATAGCTTTGGATAGTAATATATCACAAAGAACAAATTTTATATTTCAAAAGTATGTATTAACAATACATAGTTAAACTGATATTTTTCATTAATGAAAAATCATTCATAGTCCAAAGTTATGAAGTGATACTTTAAACTTTAAAGATAAATTGTTCATTGTCAGTGGTAGATATGTAAAGTATAAAACAGTCATGGGAATAATATATACTAATTCAGAATAATCACCTCTGGGAAGGAATAAAAGGAGAATGGATGGATGGGGCTTTAGCTGTCTCTAACACCTTATTTCTTAAAAGAAGAAAAAAAGCTTTTAAAAGGGGTTAATTTAACTTTTGAATAATCTGACATTTCTTTATCTGATACAAAATCATCACTTATTACCTTCAACATTGGCCTAGTCTTTGCTACTGCCTCTGCTGGCTAACTAAATTAGAAAACAAAACTTGAAAAGCAAGACACAAATACAGGCTAAAAAAATAATTTCAAAACAATGAAACAGCTAATAAAGAGCTTAAGATGTTCACAGACACTTCCTAATTTGTATTCTGTAAATGTCTTATAACTATCAGAAAAGGAAGTAAAATATTCCTCTAACTTTTCAGAACAGAAATTCTTTGCCCCAAGTTCAAATTAAGATGAAAGGCCCTAGTATGAAATAAGAATATACCCAATCAATGGGATCACCATTAAAAAAAAAAGTCATATAAATTCATGTTAATACCTAGAATCTAGAAGGCAATGGGCATAAAGAAATCACACTTTCTCTTCCATGTTATTTTTTGAGAGATTCGTGATTAGAGGAAATATTTCTAATGCAGATAAGTGTATGTTTTCTCAGAAAAATTAACTTCAAATGCCATTTTTTATAAAATGCTATCAATTACATGGTAGAAGAAAAATGTAACAAGGAACTTGGAGCAGAACACTTAAGGCAAAGATGTGACTTTCCATTTGCTGGTATATTTTATAAACCTTAAAAAGTATAAAAATCTGCATATTAATTTGTTGCAAGATCTTTTCAAATTCTCACTGGAGAACATGCTTACTGATTTTAGAGATAAGGGAAGGGAGGGAGAGGTGCATCAATGTGAAAGAGAAACATCCATTGGTTGCCTCCTGTATGTACTAGACCAGACCTAACCTGCAACCTAGGTATTTTCACTGACCAGGAATTGAACCTGTGACCTTTTGGTGTGTGGAAATGATCTTCCTAACAACTGACCCACACCGGCCAAGACTGTTATAAGATTTTAATACTATAAATGCCAGTGCTATCTTTTTATTAGCATAACACATTTTAGATGTAAGATTAATATCAAATTATAGTGAACAAAAATCACCTACCATGAATTGCCAAAAGAGAGAGCTTTGTGCACCTCCACGCTAGTAAAACCAATGGATCTTCATTTCGGTTGTCACTCAGATCTGGAAATCCAGAAGTGTCGATCACATCATTCATTAATATAAAATGAGTGAGGAACTTGTCATACTGTCTCGATATGAGATCAACAATAGCTCCAGAAACACAAGTGATGTAGCTGTCAAAATGAATCCTCTCTAGTGGTATACTGGGCTTCAGAATCTTTAACATATCTTCACTCTTGATATCAAAAGCCATTATATAGACGCGAAGGCTGGTGCTCTTTCGTGACAAGGCTTTCCAATGCTCATCATTTGGCATGTTGTCCAGAGACTTGTGCATCACGGAAACATTGTGGACCAGGAGAGACAGTCGCTGCAAAGGCACATGGTTGCTATCGGTTAAGACTCTTGCCATGTCAGCTGTAAAGTCGCAGAAATCCAGCGCAAGTGAGCATAGATTCACAAATCGCTCTAGTTCTACTGCGGTGATAAGAGTGCTGTTACCAGGAATATTGTTATCCAGTAAACTCAGGTGCTCCATAGTGTTGGCAATAGAGTTTGAGAGAGATGACAGTGATGTTGGGGTTACTATTTCCAGCATAAACCCACAGGACAGCCATTTCAATTGCCTACTATTACTCAGTATTTCTTCAAACAGCTGCTGAATTCTGTAAGGAAAACAAATGCCATGATCCTCTTAACATTTAGCTCTGATCTTTTAACTGTCTTTTGAAAATAGGCAGTAAAATGGCATGCAATGTTGAGATCCATTTTCTCTCAGTTAGTTTCAATCCAACCCACAAGTATTATGATAAATACCATTAAAATTCACATTAAAATATCATGAATAAGACGTATTAAACTTACAGATCTGTTGAACATACAGAGATATGTTCAAGGAAAGCAGCACTTTATACCAGTATGTCAGAAGACTGGTGACATACAACTTATATTATAGCAAAAGCAAGTAGATAAGTTGTACGAAACATTAATTACCCAGAAAATTCTTTGATTTGTCTTAACATTTATGACACGAAATGGCATATAATGATAACTGCATTTCATAGTTAAGACATTCCCAGGACATATGTTCTTTTTAGCAAAATAATTATTACTCTTTTGATGGTATCTTACAATTTCTCAAAAAAGTAAAATTATTATTATATAAGCCCCTTTCCTTTAACTATATAACTTACTGCTTAATTTTTTTGCCATCAGGGTCCACCTTGCTGAGGTATGTATTTGACAAATTTCCTTGCTGTTGTAGAACGCTTATGTCTCCAAAAAGGCTAAACTTCTGGAGGTTCCTAAAAAAAATTTAAATGATTGTCTAAGTGATTCATATATAAAAATATAAGTTTTGCAAAGTACTCAGAATGGATATTCTAGGAAAGTTTCTACCTCATAATGCGCTTAGAATCCAATTACATACTTTCAGACTGCTTTTTACATACAATGAAAAGCAGTGTGATACAGTACAAACAGCATGAGCTCTACAGAATGAGGACTGGGCTAGAGCATTACTTCAGGAGCTCAGTATTTTAATGACCATGGAAAAGTCTCTTAATGTCCCTGCAACTCAATTACTTCCCAGTAATAATAATCATCTACCTAAAAAGGTTGAGATGAATAAATAACAAAATGACATATGAAAGAACTATATAATCTATAAGTTTTATACAGATGTTAACTATAATATAGCATTTTCCCAAACCAGTCAACTTAGCATCTTTAATGCTCAAAAGGGTGGGGCACTGCCCTGAAGATTTATTCTCAGTAAGAAATACTGTTTGACTAAGACCCAGAGAACCTTCCCAGTTCTATGATCAAAAGTACAGCTTATGATCAAGAGAGATAAAAAACTATGTAAAAATCTTTGTTTTAGATCATTTTAAGCTACAAAACATATACTTTTCTAATAGTGAAATTCTAAATAAAGGAGAAAACTAATAACTGAATACAAATTATTGGTGTAAATGCCAATAATAACCAACTAGAGAATCCACTTAGAATAAAGTTAATAAGAAACATGTAGTCCACTAGAGTGATAAAAAATTTAAGTAAATGAAAAATAACATTTGAAAAGTATGTCTCATTTTCCCAAATGAATAACCTTAGTTTCACTAAAAAACCTGATGATTCTAAAATTTAACTTGAAGAATAATCATGGAGATAGTCAAGTTAAGGTGTTGACTAGGCAATTCCACATCTGGAGCAAGCAGGTATCTGGATGATAACTGAAGTCATGGATGGGAGCCGTAGGGCTTAGGGTAAGAGTATAAATGAGAAGAACAGCAGGCAAAAGTTAAGCTGTGAGGAACTTCAAATAATTAAATTAGAGAAAGATGAGGCTGCAAAGGGGAGGTCAGAAGTTGGAGAACAATCAGGAGTGTGGAAATCAGAGACCAAGGGAAAACTTTTTACAAAGAATAAAGTGACAATCAGCAGTGTCAGATACTGCCTTGAGGTCTTATAAGGACTAACATGTCCTTTTGGCTTAACAACATGGCGATCAGAATGGAAGTCATTTTATGTGGTATGATGATAAAAGGTCAGATTGGATGTGAAGGCAGACAGATCATGAATATAGACAAATCTTTTTAAAAATTGCTGTGAAAAAGAGAAATTGAAGGCACTTCTCAATAGAGCAAAATAATCTGCAGAGATATCATCACACACTAAAACATCACACGAAGGTGCAACTGGTATGAAAGTGATCTAATTTCTGAGGGATAAGACTTTCTAAGCTTAAAAATAATAGAATGAATTAGAGAAATATTTTACCATATGAAAATGAAACAATTTATATTTAATAGCATACCTCGCTAAAAAGGGAAAACCAACATGGTGAGAAAAACACTTGTAACAAGTATTACTTACTTCTTTAACATGTTAAAGAATCCCACATAAATAAAAAATAAAACCATTAAGAATCCAACTGGTAAATAGGAAAAGGTTATAAAACAGTCAATGTAGAACACATTAAGGAAAATATTATAAAGATTACTAATCGTATAAATCTAATGTGTTTTCCTTGACTTCTAAAAAATTTTAAATTAGTCACTCCAGTAGATCTAATCAGCTTTCCATGTGACTACCAGAAAAATTATATTCTTAAACATATTTCAAAAGAAGACATGAACTTAAAATGTTTTTTCCCCATTAAAAAAAGGATATATAACTATTCTTGAGAAGAGAGCTACCATATCAGACTCTAAGGGACACATGACTATAATAGATACACATGTAACTATGGTTGCCTTTAAAGTATTTTCTCTTTTACCCTTTCTTTATTCTAAAGTTGCCACTACATCTATGAATTATAAAGAGGTTAATCTGCTTCTCATAACCTCTTCTAGGACAAAAATAAATTTAAAGACTTCTAAAAAAGTGAGTATTTTTTGAGAATGAATTTTTATGTAATGTAGAAAAAGGATAATTTTCCTTTCCTTTTCCTTTCCTTTCCTTTCCATTCAATTTCCAATAATATTCAGAGAAAAGAGTCCTATACAAATGCAGTCTCAATATTTTTCTCCCCTCAACCCAGCTTCCAGTGATTATTACTGTATATCTATAACACTAGTTGTCCTTGTGGTATCAAAGCACAAATGGGAGAAAGTTTTACTTCTTCCATAAGGATTAAACAGCCATGTACCTTCCTACTATAAACAACTAGAAAAGAGGACAAAACCTATGAAACAACTGTTTCAAACACTGGATAATAAACAATATCGGACTGATCCCTGGAAGGTGGAAAAATGAGATGAGAACTATCCTTGCTTCAGATAACGACCTGGAGAGTTTCCAGGCTGTATCACAGGATGGGATAACCCAAACACAGTCTAGCAGTCTCCCTAAGTTGAAGAGAAAGATTTGGGGAAGCCCAAAGTGGCTAGGATTTGGAGGGCAGAGTACCAGAGATAAGGGAGTTGCACAGAGTGTCACCAATCACAGAGGGGACTGCCAAGACATTAACCAAGTCTTTGGTTGAGTAATGATCTGCAAATATGTGGGGTAAAACCACACAAGGCTGGAGAAAATACTACTAGAAAGTAGTAGAGCACACACAGTGATGGGAAGAGTTTATGTTCCTACCAGCAAAAGCTAAGAGATACTGCAGTACAGGGGCTTTGGGTAGGCCTCTCAGAAAAGCACTGCCTTAGCAGAGATTCATTAGCCCTAGATAAAGGATATTTTGGATCTCCTCTGACAAACCTTAAAAGCAAAGTTCAAAAGGATGAAACCTGATTTCACATAGATTAACTATGTGTTAGATTAAAACCCAACACTCTTTCTTTTTTTTCTTTTAAAGATTTTATTTATTTGTCTTTAGAGGGGAAGGGGAGGAGAGAGGGAGAGAAATATCAATGTATGGTTGCCTCTCGTGCATCCCCTGCTGGGAACTGGCCTGCAACCCAGGCATGTGCCCTGACTGGGAACCGAACCGCGATCCTTTGTATCACAGGCCCACACTCAATCCACCGAGCTACACCAGCCAGGGCTTAAAACCCAACACTCTTTAAAGGAATAAATATAATTAAAGAATTTAGGACTCAACAATGCAAAGAATAGCAATGTCTGGCATCCAGTCAAAATCATCAGACATAAAGACAAAGGAAAAGTTATAACTAGGAAAAAATTAATCAACAGACGTACCCAGAAATGAGAGGTGAAGAAATTAGCAGACAAGAAACTTAAACCAACTATTAAAAATATATCCCATAATATGACCCGTTAACAAAAAGGCACATGGATTGGAAAGGGAAAAGTAAAATGATCTTCAGTTGCCAATTGTTTCATCATTTACACAAAAAATTGTAAGAAATTTAAAAAAAGCTACTAGAACTCGTAAGTTGGTTTATTAGTAAGGTCAAAATATAAAAATCAATTCTCTTCTATAAGCCAGCAATGAACATCTGGAAATTGAAATGTAAAAAAACAGTACTAGTTACAGTTGAATCAAAAATATGAAATATTTAGTAATACATCTTATAAAGATACTCTGAAAACTACATAACATGGTTCAGAGAAATCAAATACCTAAAAAAATGGAGAAATACAGTACATTTGTTTATTGGAAGACTATTAACATGGTGGAATATTATTAACATGTTGGTTCTCCCCAAATTACCAAAAGACTCGACACAATCCTGATCAAAATCCAGCAGGCTGTTTCAAAAAGCAAATAAACTAGAATCAACAAAACAACTTTGAAAAGAACAAAGTTAGACTGCATACACTATCGGAATTCAAGACTCTTCCTTAACCAATAGATCACAGACATGGTGGTACTGGTTTAAGCATAGATGTAGTGATCAATGGAACTGAACAGAGACACCAGACTAGATCCATTCGTATACAGTCACTGTATCCACATGTTTAATTTTTATAAGATAATGATAAATAAAATAAGAATTAGCAATTTTGACAAATCTGGAAAGTCAATTCAGTGTCAGAAAGGATAGTCTTTAAAAAAGTGGTGCTACGACAACTGGATCCTTAGTTCACACAATCTACAAAAATTAACTTGAAATGGATCATATGCATAAACCTGACAGCTAAAATTATAATACTGCTTAAGAAAATACAGGAGAAAAATTTTGTGACTTTGGATTAAGCCAATATTTTTTAGATAGGACACAAAAAACACAAATCATTAAAGAAAAAAATTGATTAATGAAAAGACATTCATCCTGATTACTAGGGAAATGAAAATGAAAACCTCAATGAGATACCACTCACACATATGAGAATGTCTAAAGTTAACAAGTCTGATAATACTAAGTGTTATAAAGTATATAGGGCAATTACTTTACACATTGCTGGAAATGCAATAAAGTACAGACTTTGAAAACCATTAAGTAGTGTTTTCAGACTGGTTTCTTTCACTTAGTAATATACATTTAAGTTTCTTCCTTTTATGGCCTGATAGCTTTTTTTTTTTGCCTAGTGCTGACTCTTGGCAACCACTGAACTTTTTACTTTTTCCATAGTGTTATGTTTTCTAGAATGTCATATAGTTGGATTCATAAAGTATTTAGCTGTTTCAGATTGGCTACTTTGACTTAGTAATATACTTTCAAGGTTTTTACATGTCTTTACCTGGCTTGATAGCTCATTTTCTATTTTTTATTTATTTTTTAAAAGATTTTATTTATTAATCTTTAGAGGGGAAGGGTTAGGGAGAGAAATATCAATGTATGGTTGCTTCTTGTGTGTCCCCTGCTGGGAACTGGCCTGCAACCCAGGCATGTGCCCTGACTGGGAATTGAACTGCAATCATTTGGTTCACAGGC
>PVKM010032364.1:0-16430 GCA_004027735.1 Carollia perspicillata
CTCCTTCCTTCCTTCCTTATTTTTTGAAAGTCAAAACCCACTTTAGTGATGGCCCAGTAGACTGACCCACAATTTGGAAGGTATGGTAACCTTAATGCAATATTCATCATCAAAGCGAACTGAAATACAAAGGTATCTGAAATGACTTTACAGTGACATGATGCCTTAATAAGTCAAGGAAATGGAGTGCTGCTCCCTAACTGCTCTCTCATTTCATATGCTTTACACACTCTTCTTCTGTCTTGCTTGAGGCTTTCAGCTGAGGAATGGCCTCGGCTACCATCTTCTCTTTGAAAGGGGAGAGTTTGCAGATGCCTGGATTCTTCTCGATGCCCTTTTCCCCAGCAGCAGTGGTTTAGAGAAACAGGGACTGCTTCTTGGGCCTTGGAACATTCGACAACTCCTTCCTTTCTGCTAACTGCATGTACGAGGGAAAAGACAAACCGGGCTCCAGCACATGCCATGGACAGGGTGGCAGAGCCTGCTCCAACTTCAGCCTTAACTACCTACGTGCCACCCCCTGGATCTGCCCAGGGAGGGTTGTCAGCTAGTCCTGGGGAAGTCCACCTTGAGAGATCAGGGGTATGATGGTCTTCCCAGCACGGGCATCAATGACAGGAACATTGACTCCAGCTGGATCCAAACCTTCAGTTCTGCAATGAAAATGTTGGCTCTAACAACATCCAGGGTTGTCACCCCAAAGACTTTATTAGGGTAGTATACTCCATGTTTCTTGAAAACCTCAGATGTGATCAGGATGGTGGGGTTAACGGGATTTGAAATGAGGCAGGCTATGGCCTCAGGGCAATGCTGGTCACAGGCAGCAGTCAGGGTGGCCACAATTGTGGCAGCGATGTTGAGCAGGTCATCCCGTTTCATGCCTGGTTTTCTTGGGACTCTGACTGGAATAACCACCAAATCACAAGCTTTCAGGCAGTCTGGCTGCTGCTCAGGTCCCAGGTAGCCTTTCAGTGGCCCTGGTCTCAATGTGGCTCAGATCTGTGGTCACTTTGGGTATATGAGCAGTTTCATAGAGGGTCAGGTGGCTCACCAAAGGGCTGTTCTTCAGAAGCAAAAGAGGCTGTCCAATTCCTCCAGAAGCCCCAAGCACGGCTACCTTGCAGTGCTCTGGGCCAAGGTGCAGAAGCTGCCGCGGAGAGCAGCACAGGGTGGCTGACCCTAGAAGACATGGCGGGGACAGCTTGGGAGAGGACAGCAAGCCAAGGAGCTGGAGGGGTGGAGGAGGGGAAGGGCCACGGTACTCCAGTGACCTCCACACTGCTCAGGGCCTCCTGACTCTGCTGCTGTACCCTAACTTTCTTGATGGCCCATTTCCTTAGTTCTCTCAAGAAGAAAATTCATCACGAAAAGAAATACTTTCCTCAAGGCACTACTAATTAATAGACACCAATGTTCCATGACAAAAACTTCATCAAACACCTTACAAAATAAAAACTCATAGTCACAAATTGAACTGATAGTGAGCACACAGAAGAGTGAAAATGCATCACTATTACTGGAATATTTAAAACCTTATTTGAGTATCTTCATGGAATATTACTCATAAAAACTGTCATATTTTCTTTGTTTTCATAATGTTGATACAGGGTACAGCCAAGAGGGGGGCCCCAAAAAGGGATTTGGAATGGGGCCCAGAACTCAAGGTGTCTAGGAAATATTGGAGAGACATATAAGATGTCCTCACCCCTTCCCCCACAGGTGTGAGTTGGGGGAAGGGACACATGGAGCAGGGCATGCAGGGCTGTTTTGTACAGGCACAGCCTTGCAGCTAATCCACAGGCATGGTCATTTAATATACCAATAGCCTTTGGCGGGTCACTTGGATATGTTAAATAGCTGTGGCCATGCTTGGAGCCAGGGGGATGGAAGTCACTTCCCCCCGAGATGCAAGTGGGGGGCAGGTCCCCCGAGTTACAGCACCTGCGTGGGAGCTGGAAGAAGATTGGCTCCAGGATATTGGTCCATATCTGCCCAGACTCACGATGGCAGCCCAGGAAACTTGGGATAATACAGGGATGCTGGCAGGTGTAACTGATTGCAGGAGGAGTGGGAAATGGGGCTACAGAGGAAGATTGTCTCGAGGATTTAAACCCAGACACGGCAGCCATGGGGGGCGGGGAACCATGTGGTCTTAGTGAGAGTGCGGACCCCTTTGCAGCTTCAGGGCAAAAAGGGGAAACACGAGGTTTTGCCAGAGTGCACACCCCCACAGCTCTGGTGGAGGAAAGAAGAGACTTTGCTTGGACAAATGGGTACAAAGAACTCTTGCCAGTAGACCGTGAGAAGGTGCCACATGCCTTTGGATTAACTGGATATCCTGCCTGGACTGCGACTTGGTTGATAGTGCCAGCGGCCTGGAAACACCAACGTGTGCTTTTTCCCTGAGTTACAGTACCCTGAATTGGGGGGGGGGGGGGTAGACAGGAGCTACTGAGTCCATCTGTGGGTATCTTAAAGGACTTTGATATTTTAATGAAGATGTTAGGTCACTACTTTAAGTCTATATAGCCTTAAATAAGCATTTCCTTTCCTTTTCACAAATCTCTGCCATTGAGAGATATCTTTCCGATTGGCGGAATGACAGACGAGCCCAGTAGTGGTCCAGATGGTATTAGTATACCATCCTCCAGAGTCCGGGCCCCTGTGTGTATGTGACTGTTCTGTAACAATGTGTCTAAGTGAGAATTAACTTTTCATTTATCCTGCTTGAGATTCATTAGGCTTCTGAATCTAAGAACTTCTGCCCCTCATTAATTCTAATATTTTCAGCTATTATCTGTTCAAATGTTCCTGCATCCCCATAATCTTTTTTCTTCTGCTGAAACTTCTATTAGACATGTTGGGTCATCTTGTTCAATTTCTGGTTCTCCAAAGATTTCTTATTTTCCTCTTTTTCTCTCTTCCCTGCATTCTGGATAATTTCTTCGGATCTCTTTTCTAGCCATTTATTCCTCCTTCAACTATTTCTGCTGATTAATCCATGCATTGATTTTTTTAAATTCTAATGATTTTTTAATTTCTATAAGTTTTATTGGATCCCTTTCCAAATTTTTTGATTTACTATCTTATGTTTTTATTTCCTTATTTTAAGTTTTTAATCATTTTAAGCATACTTATTTTATGGTCTCTGTATGTCGATCATCTGAAAGTCTTAGGGATTTAATTCTGTTTGTTGTGTCCACTGATTTGTGATAATGGATGACCATCCTGTGAATTTTTAAATTGGGTATTGCAAACTCATCTTCACGCAGCCTACCTGTAGGAACTGTGGCAGCCTAGTTTGAAAACCTGTCCTCCTAAGGATGTTTCATAGTTGCTTCTTCCAAGTAACTCAAGAAGTTTTGCTGCCCTATGATTCTTTTTTTAATATTAATTTCTCAGCTTAGGTTTTCCCAGACCAAGTAGGTAGTATTAATGTAAACTCCAAGTCAACATAAGGCAAGTCCACGGCTACAAATTCTCAGGGGAGTCTTATTTACAAGCTTCTTCGTAGTCTCCCTGTGCTGGGGGACGGGTTCTTTTCCTCATCTAACATCTTGCTAAAGGTATAGTCCTTTAAGACCCTGGTTTTATGTTTGGAGTGCAATACAGTTCCCCACTTCATAAGAGTCTCCGGGCCTTGTAACCTGTTCCCATATGAGTATTAAAATTCAAACCCCTACAATATCTGGACCAGTAACTCACCCCAAACCACTGAGCAGCCAAAATGCCAGTTTACACACTCCTCTGATTTTTGATCTTCTTTCCATTTTTGGATCCTCAGTGTTTCCCTTACTTTCTTGAAAGTTCAGCTGTTCATTTAAGTGGACGTTTGTTATATTTTAGCTAGCATGTCTAGGTGATTTGAAGCAGAAGGGCTTTTTACATTATCTAGTCAGTCATATTACTAGAGACAGAAAAGTATAAAGAACTGTACATAGTTCTTATAAAATTTTACACATTTCAGGAAGAGCAAATATGATTTTTATAAAATTTTATAAATTTCAGGTATAGCAAAAACAACTGCTACACATTTTAAAGGTGTAGATTGCTGTTTAAAAGGTAATTGTATTGTAAATATCACATAATCCAGCTTTAAGGTTTCAAAGAGTATTTCTATTATAGTCAGGGGGCTATATACAAGGGGAAAAAACTTAAAAAGCAAAACCTAATAAATAACTTTCATCCCTAAAAATAATAAAAAGTCAAACCCTGCCACAGCTGACACACTCTTGCAAATGAAACATTACAGGCTATAGTCAAAGGGCCTGCAGGAAACCTAGGGGGCTTCCTCAGCATCCCGCCCAAATTTGTATTTGCAAGCCATTTAAAACAATATACTGTTTCCAAAAATTACAGAGTAGTCTTAATATTTAGGAAGAGTGTATATGAAGAAGAGGTTAGGAAATTTAAAAGTACATGGCAAGAAGCTATAGTGCAAGGATTAGAATTAAAAATGCCTTCATATATCAGGCAAATATATAAATGTTTTCCACCTTATATTGATGTTGTTTTTAAGAGTTAGATACATCTTTCTTTTTTCTTTTAAAATATATAGAAAGAAATGCAACATAATCTATTTATTTTTTTGGCAAGATGGTTCTTTTTTCAGTGAAGGATAAAGAATGTTTTTTAGTCAGTTCCACCAGTCTACCAATTCAACAGCCAGTCTTCTCAGCCCCCCTCCAAAACAGTCTCCCATACTGATCCCCCCTTGCAGCCACGTATACTACTGCCCGCAGTCCAAGCCACCATCTGTCTCCTGGACTTTGCAGTAGCCTCCTTACTGATATATCTGCCTATAATCTACTAAAGGGATCAACAAATATTTTCTGCAAGGGGCCACAGAATAAATATTTTCGGCTTTGCAGGACATACTATCTCAGTCACAAATATTCATCTCTGCCCTCTGTAGTACAAAAACAGTGCACAAATGAGCTCCAATTAAGCTTTATTTAAGGACACTGAAATTTGAATCTCATATAATTTTTGTAGGTTATAAAATATTATCCTTCTTTTGATTTATTCCCAACCACCTGAAATGTGAAAACCACTCCCAGCTGGCAGGCCCTTCAAAAACCAGTGGTGTGCAGACTTGACCTGCGGGCCACGGCTTGCCCGCCCTCGCTCTGCTCCCACCCCCTTCCCGCATTCTCCACCCAGCAGCCACAGCAATCTTTTCAAAACTCAAATCATATCAGGCTTACGATCCTCAAGATTTTCCATCATATTTAAAATAAATGCTAAAATCTTTATTGTGGTTTATAGATTTGAGACCTGGGCTTTGTTACTATCCTAAACTCGCTTTGTGCCACTATCCTGCTCACCCAGTACGATCTTTCTAGACCAGCTATGATCCTCCTAGACCAGCGATTTTCAACTGCTGTGCCGCGGCACACGCGTGTGCCACAAAAATTTTTAAACATGCAATACCAGACTATTTAGTCAGGGGCACTGACATCTTTCCCTTAGAGTGTGAACTTTAAAAAATGACAACAGCCAACACAACAATAGCTGTCTGGTGTGAATGAATTAAAATTATGCCTATTTGTCTTTGGCAGACCAGCAAAAAATGTATTTATTTTTGGTGTGGCACATAAGTTTAGTAATTAATTTATGAGAAAAAAGGTTGAAAATTGTTGTCCTAGACCAATGTTTTCCAAACTGCAGGTTACAACCCATTAGCAGTTATGAAATCAACTAGTGAGTACTTAATTTTAAAAAATGAAACAGTATATAAAATACCAGGGTAATTTCATAGATCCTCAGCAACAAATTCACTTTCACCAATTGTGATAAAACATGGAGAAATGTTACAGTATCAATTAAGAACAGTTCATTCCATCTTTTCTTCATTAGCATCTAGTTTTTATTTTCTGGCATTTGATGGTGAATTTCAACATCACTGACAGTGGAACATTAATGTTGATCAGTTTAATTTTATAGTAACCAAATTTTCAGTTAGTTGTGAACTATGGGATAATTTATCTGCCAAAAAATCTATAAAGCATTTCAAACCAAGCTTCTGTAACACACTTTTTGAATGTGTCAACTTCAACATCTAATTAAACTATTACTAAAGACACTTTAAACAGATTTTATTAAGAGGAAAAAGAATGATGAAGTAAAAAAATACAAAGACATGACCAAATTCAATGGGTGGATCTGGAAATAGAAATAGTGATAATACTAATTAAAATGTTACCTCTACAGCGAACTTCAAATTAGTTTGAACCAAATTCCAAAGAGAAAAAAATACATGCAAGATTTTTACAGTGAAGATAATTTACAATGTGATTTTACTAAATGTGTAAACCCATGCGCCCCAGTGTATTCGTAATCATGTTGCTGTGAATGAAACCTTCAAAATAAAAGATACTCAAAAACATGATATGCTGTGCTGTCCACAGTCCTTTGAATATTTATGAAAGAACATAATTATTACTGTAATTTCTTGCCATTTATGACTATTAATGATAATGAATGTCAACTGGCAAAAGAACAAAGATTCACATTGTTACAGGATAAACTATACTCACAGCATAGAATGTAATGCTGAACTTTTTACAGTAAATTAGTTAATAAATTAAAAATATTAACACCATATTTCTTTAATCCATTAGAAGGACAATTAGAAGCAATGTTTGTTTTTAGAGTCTGATATACGACTTGAGACCCAATTTGCAGTGATGTTACAAGGTGTGTAAAACTTTAGTTTATATCAGTTATATAGTAATAGTTGCATAAAGTATTCATTGTATTGCTTAAATTTAATCTCTTAATACATTTGAATTATATATATTCATAGAACTGAAAAAGTACACTGTTGGGTCAATATAAAACTAAGCTAAAAAATATAAAAGAATTAGTGATGGAGCAACAAATATGACCAGAAAATAAACATTTTTTAATTAACAGAAACTACTGATAATAGTGCTAAACACCACTTTACATATCACAAAATTTTGACATCCAAAAAAATTCCACTGAAGTTGTAACTACAATATATTAATACGGTACTGGAATTCTTTTAGTCCTGATAATGAATCCATTTAGTCTCTTAAAAGTCACTATTTATCACCTCTTAGAGATAGCTTTTGAGCTCTTTAAATAACATTAAATAACTAATCCTAGACCTTAAACTTCTCGATATCATTAAATTTGGTAGAGTCACTTATGAAGAAGTTATTCACAGCACTGAAAGCCGGGAAGAAGAAGAATTATTCTCAGGTAGCAATGACACCCATACAATAAACCTTACTCTCTTAACACCCTCCCCCAAAGTCTATACTATACAAGGTAAAGGGGTTGGGTTTATGCTACATTTTTTAACTGCCCAGATAAAAGATTGTGTACTAAGAATATCCCATCTTCCAAAACATAAATAGACTACTTACATTAAATTAAGCATTGTTTCTTCCCTTCAGACAGATTAGTCACAAATATATATATTTTTTCTTTTTACTTGCTTATTTATTTAATCATTACCCAAGGATGTTTGCTGCTTTTCGAGAGGAAGGAAGAGCGAGAAACATTGAGGTTTCTCTCTCTCACTGAGAGAGACGTGGGCTGCCTCCTGTATGTGCCCGACCGGGGGCTCTAACTTTCAACCAAGGTGTGTGCTGCCCTGACAGGGGATCGAATCTGCAATCTAGGCACATACCCTGACTGGGAATCGAACCCAAAACCTTTTGGTATACTGCATGATGCTCCAACCAACTGAACCAGCTGGCCTGGGCAAATACACTTTTTCTTCCCTTACTGTTTCCCACAAGAGCCCAGGAGGGCACCTCCATTAAAGAAGCAGCTCCTAAAGGACAGGGTTGTAGTCAGTTACTTTTTGGTGATGTATCTTTCCTGAACTTACAAATACATTGGGATGATGACTTATAGAAAAGAGCAGCAAATTAAAATGAAATAAAAAACACTTTTGGAGTCCTAACTGGGAGGGAGGCTCAGATGGCAGCAGCGTTGTCCCATACATAACAAGGTTGCGGGGGGCACTGGGGGGTGGACTGGAATGGGAGTAAAAGACAGAAAACTGTACTTGAACAATTAAGATTTTAAAAAAATTTCAAAACCTTAAAAAAACAAGGTTGCAGGTTCAATCCCCAGTTAGGGTGCTGGAGTAGGGAACCTATGGATGTTTCTCCCTCTTTCTTCTCCTCCCTCTTTCTCTAAAAATCAATAAACATATCATCAGGTGAAGATAAAACAAACACTTGTGGACTCACTAAAAAGAAATTCAAATATTACAGTATTTGAAGTAGCTAAATGCTCAGTGACTAATGTGTTATAAATAAACTATCCACTAAGATTTTGGTGATTAAAGTTTGTTTTGTTATCGTTAAAACAGCAACAAACCATGTACTACGCAGCATTGGTGACTTGAACAATTCTCCTGCACAAAAATACTTAAATGCTATGCTTAATGACAATTTGTGAAATGTTAGTAGAGTTTTGTCTACACTACGCTCCTTACCTCTCCTTTCTGCAAAGTTTTCTTTCCTCACAGCACATATCTTCTTAACTCTTTGTCACATAA
This sequence comes from Carollia perspicillata, assembly GCA_004027735.1. Lineage (NCBI taxonomy): Eukaryota > Metazoa > Chordata > Mammalia > Chiroptera > Phyllostomidae > Carollia > Carollia perspicillata. The sequence continues at coordinate 8,546 of PVKM010032364.1, forward strand.
AACTTCCCAGTACCCAGGAAGCGGTCAACATAAAGTGCCCCCTACTCTTAACTTTTTCTTCCCACTGCCATGTTCTCTAACCCCTTCCAAATCAAAATCTCTTCTCATATAGATTTATTTAAAAGTCCCATTAAATACCCATTAAAGTCCCATTAAAAGTCCTATTAAGTAAGGTTTTATTGAAACAGCAAGCAGCTTTGTGTTCCTTCCCCCCAGAAATGTTTCCCACTTTAAAAGTATGCTTAGCCCAAAGGCATGGAAAGTTTATGTAGAAATTCCGGCATCAAGGCACCCTGCCTCACAATCACACCACAAAGGTGACACAAGACTCTAAACTAGACCAAGCCAAAGGATAAAGATGAAATTAAACTCTCTCCATCTCTCCTCTGACCTCACACTGAAATTTCAAGAAGGTCCTCCTGACTCATTAACTGCAGATCAAATTCCCTAAAATGCTCTTCACGCAGAGTTGGTGGGGTCTGAATCCTGGACCGAATTCTTTCATCATTTCCTTTTTCTACTCAAGGCCTAATTACTGATTGTCAAGAACTGAAGGAATTTGTTTATAGACTTTTAGCTCTTGAAAATACACTGAAAGATATCCTCCACTCAACAGACTTTAAAAGAGGTGAATGAACATGAGCTACACCTACTTTAGGTGCTCGCCTGAAAACCTATTAACCCTTTCTCCAGCCAGCAGGCCTGGAGTCAACCCTAGGCTTCCACAAATAAAAGTGAGTCACTACCATACCAATTTTCAGTGAGAGGGTGGTTAAGAATTACTGCTTAATATTTCATAAAACAACATATTTGCCAGTTGTTGCTTCAATTAAACTTTACCTTCGAATTGCAGCATTCTATGTCTAAAAAGGAATGTGTCCTTTCTGAGAATTTTACTTGAGCAGGCCCAGACTTAACTTTGTATCACTGGCACAAGAACTTTCAATTAACTTTTTCTTCTAAATATTTGAAAAGAAAGGAACCAGTGATGAATCTGAGATGATTTTCTGACCCATTTTCAAACTTAGGAAAAGCCACTATTAGGTGGCCACTACCTGGATCAGCACTTACATAGACCTACTGAACTCATTTACATAAAATCTACCTATACAAACTATAAAATAAAAGTATAAAATCTTTTCTTTTCCCTAGTTTTTTCCTTTACTGTGCTGACCTTTCAAAGGCCTACCCATCCACTGACATACACATAACCACTTCATCTTCACAATTTTTGCTTTAGGAATTCTTTCTCAGTATCATATATTATGAATATTTTGTACATGCAGAGTAAGACTGCAAAATGAAAAGGATGAGAAACATAGATATTTTACAGTATATATGCTCTGGTGCTATTAAAGTTTTTTGCTTGTACTGGGCAAATTTAATCCACAGAAATCAAGTTTAATAAAACATTCATAGATAGCAAATTTAATCTTCAACTACTAAGTCCAAATGCAAATGTGTCTTTTCTAAGACGCAAATGATTTTCATTCATTCATCTAAAACTAGATCAATATAACATAGTGGTTAAGAGTACAGGTTTGCCCTGACTAGCGTGGCTCAGTTGGTTGGGCTTTAGTCCACAAAGTGAAAGGTTGCTAGTTTAATTCCCAATTCTCAGGGCACATGCCTGCGTTGCAGGTTCCATCCTGTGTAGGGGCACATACTGAAGGCAACCAATCGATGTACCTCTCTCACGTAGATGTTTCTCTCCCTCTCTGTCTCCATCCCTTCCCTCCTCTCTAAAAAAATAAATAAAATCTTTTTTTTTTTAAGTGCACACTTAAGCCCCGGCTAGTGTGGTTCCTCCTCCTGTAACTAAGGAGTCACCAGTTCAATTCCCAGTCAGGGCACATGTCCAGGTTGCAGGCTTGATAATCTGGTTGTGGTATTGCAGGAGGCCAACCAGTGTTTTTCTCTCTCTCCCTTCCCCTTTCTCTCTTGAATGAGAATAAAATACACCTTAAAAAGAAGTGCAAGCTCAAGATAGATCCAAGTTCTACTACTTCTTAATCAATGTAACCTTAGACAAAGTAATTTTAAAATTCTGCTAAGCCTCGTTTTCCTCATTTGTTCAATGAGATAACAACAGATATAGCTCATAGAGTTGTGAGGATTAAAAGAAATCATCTATGAAAAGTATATGAACTCTCCCCCAAATAGCTGACTTAGGGAAGAGTTCTCATTTGGTTTCGTGAAAACTCCAATGTAATAGTGGAAACTGTAGCTACTTAAGGAAATTTTCACATTTCAGATTTGGTTTGGGTAATGGGTAACACTAAAAAAGATTTAACAATATTAGTGAATACAAAAAGGTTAAAAAATACTGCTATAATTCATATCTATTTTTCCATGTAAAAGTATACCATAGTGTAAGAAATAAGCCATTTTTCCCAATCTAACCCAAGAGCTCATTTTACCATACCGGAAACAGAAAATATCTATTTATTTTAGGGGGGGAAAGCATGCATAATTACAAAAGCCAAATCTCTCCAAGAATCTTAATGACGTTATGAAGTGGGAAACTGACAGAGGATGCCAGCCTATTTCAACCGGCACCACCGGATTGGCTACAAAACTGCCAAATGTTGAAACTTTCTTTGAGATATGTCATACAATAATCTTGAATAGACATATCACACAGGTACTTAAACCATATTATTCAGTTTGACAGGAATATTAAATTCCCTTTCTTGACATACTTTCTGTTTGCTTTAAAATAACCAAGCTCAGTAAGCTGGGGAAGACGCAACAGTGATTTACCCCTTCCAGTACAACGCAATCTTTTCCCTCCCCCTCTCAGGGAATATTTTTAGGGAAAAGAACTAATATAGTCCACTCCAGTAATAATAAGGAATTTTATATAACCCATGGGCAATTATTTTTGTGAGCTTATAGATATACAGTCTATGCTTCTTTACACTTCCAAGACTGACCATTCAAAGTTGTGTCCATGGTGGACTTAAATACTTTCATAATGTAATACTAAAAGAACATAAAGGTGGCTGACATAGGTGGACTTTATATGTCAATATGTTTGCAAAAGGTTGTATAAATAAAATCCTATTACAAAAAGAAGTAAGAGAGGTTAGAGAGACTGTCACTTATTTAAAAAAAAACCACTCTCACATACAAACAAAAAATCCTCTGTAGCTAATCATTTCACAGTGTAAGCCGCCCTTTGGGTTTATGTCCTGGAAGTCTGCATGATGCTACACCGAGTGTTCCTAAGTGAGCAGGGGCCATTGTAAGATGTGAAAATTAATAAAGGGAAACTTCATTTGACATGGTGTCAGGAGGCCAGAAGGGGGTGCTCACATGCAGTACCAGGAGAGGTCAAATTAGAGGAAAGATTACTGATCAATTACAGACCTCAACAGATAAATGCTCAACAGCAAAGAATCACCAATGATAGGCCCCAATATGAAAGATACACATTGCCTCTCCTACAAGAAATCCACCACCCCAGCCGTTCAGCCAATGAAAAACCATCACCACTCTTAACTCTAGCTTTTCTCCAATTAACTTCTGTTCAGAACTACCCTTACCAACGTTTCTCTTCTCCATAAAATAACTTTCCTCTTGTTTGATTGTTGGACTTGCCAATGGCTTTTGCTATAGTTTGCTTGTCCTGAATTGTAATTCTTTATTGTTCCCAAATAAACCAATTTTTGCTAGTAAAATAACTTTTATTTTTAAGGTCAACAAAGGCAAGCTGAATAAATTTAGAAAAAGAAATTTTACAGCACTTTTTTACACAGAGGAAATAGTAGTCTTGGGGCAACAAGTTTCCCATCCTTTTTATTATATGTGACAAAAGAAAGCAAGTTTAAGTGAACAGACTTTATATGGCCGTATAAGTGACGGACCTCTTGTTTTGTTTTGTTTTTAAGGAAAACATATTCCACATTTTTGCCCTGTAATTACTTCGTATGACCTTTATTTCTCAAAGAAGGTTCAGGAACGATAAGCCATCCTCCCCAATAAAAAGCACGAAGTTGTTCTGCAAATTTGGAGAAAGTCTGGGACTATTTCCCCTGTCCAGCCTTGGTCTCCACCTAAGATATTGATATACCTAATTCCAGTCAACGGTCACTGAACACCACGGCACTGGGTGGTTCAACTTAAATACTGTAATACAAGCAAGATTTTAATAAAAAGAAAACAAACAGGTCAGAGCCCATATACACGAGGCACCTTAAGCAAGGTCATGGAATTTTCTTACTAGACAAGCCCTTTGGGCTTCCAAACAGAAAGAACGGAAGCCCCCAAAAGGAGACCAGGTCACTCGAGTGGGCGGTAGCAGAGGTAGGGTCCTCTCCCACACACCACCATCGAAACACAGGACGTCACCAAAGGAGCCCCGGGCCAGCGCGGGCGCCTGGCGGCTCCCGCACTGGGAGGGCAAAGCAGGCACGCAGGGCGTCCCCGGGGCATCCCGGGAGAGGCTGCTTGGTGGGACAGACGCAGGCGTGCGGGGAAAGAGGGAGGGGCGGCCCCAAGTTGAGGCTGCGAAGAGGATAAGGGTGTGGAGGGCAAGGACGTCTGGAGCAGAGGAAGGGGCTGAGGTCTCACCCTTGTCGCACGCCAGCAAGAACAGCTTCTCATTCAGAGTGTTTTCCTCCTTCACCTCCCGCACATCCTTTAGCGCCATCACCTCGTTCGGCAACGAAGAGGAGGATGGGGAAGAAAGCAAGGAGGAGGAGGAGGCGCCCGAGGGATCGGTGCTCGGATACAGGGCCGCCATCATCGCGTCCCACGCAGGGGGCAGGCCAGGAGATGGGGGCGCAGCACACTCCAACCCCAGTCCCACCCCAGGGCTGGAAAAGGGATGGGTCGTTCCCAGGGCTGCCTCTGAGCGCAGCCCTTCGGCCCCGAAGGGCGTAGCGTCCTCCGGGAGCCAGCACTCGCCCTCCACGGACAGCCCCAGGTTGGTGGCGGCGTTTGCACGGCCTCGGGGCCAGCGCCCCCTCCCCAGCCGCCTGCGCCCCGGCCGAGCGGGTCCTCGCCGGTCCGGGGACGACAGGGTGGCGGGAGCCAGGGCGGCGGCCGAGCGCGGGGCCGTGCCAGGAGCCGCAGGGGCCGCGCGGTGGCGGCCCGATCCAGGCAGAGGACGGGAGAGCAGTGGGTGACAAGTTCCGAGAAATGACTCTGCGAACGTGGAACGCCGGGGTCCAGATCTGTGAGAACCACAGGCCGAGCTGCGTCCCCAGGAGAGATGCTCACAACTCTCCTCGCGTCATCTTCCGCTACGCATCAGCTTTGACACTGGGCGGAGCCTGCGGAGCCTCCGGCTTGCGGAGCCTGGCCGGGCGGTAGGCAGGGCCCGCCCATGGGGCGTGGCCTCAGCCGCCCTGCCCCGCCCCGCTCGTCCAAGAATGCCAGACAGCTGCTTCTGAGGAGCGGGAGCACAGCCCCGACTTCTCTCTGAACCCAAGATGATCTCCCAGCTGTTCCCTGCAGCACAGGAGTAAATACGCAGAGGTGTGGCTTGTTGAGTCTCTGACAACGTACGTTCAGATGAACCCACTTGTGGAATTGTCAGATTACTTCACATTCCTGTGTCCTCTGCCTCGCCAAGAGGCCAGAAGTGTCTGGTGTGCTTATACTAGGCTAGCCACGGCATTTCTTAAAACTCCTATTTTAACAACTCGTTTGTGATTAGAACCACCCGCAGTATTCCTGATGCCATACATTTACTTGCGTGTGACTCAGGGCTATTGACATGCAGCCATGGGCAAGCACTTTTTTAGGATCCACTCTGCATCACAGCCCTTCTTCAATGGTTTCATCTTCACATTTATAAATCTACTTTTAAAAGATGAGTACTATTTAGGCAAAAGCTAACTGAAGCACAGATGTGCTACTCCCTTGAATAATTTATGTCCTTACTCAAGCTTTTATTTAAAGCTGATTCCTTCATCTTTAAAACCTAGGGGGTGGAGGTGTCCTGGAAATTATTTGGCTTGAATAATTTATTAGTGCTTCCTGCAACCAACCATACAAAAACTGTGCCTTGAAGGCCTTAGGTTTGTCGAGCAACACATAAATTTACTTCCAAGTATCTTGTATTTGAGTGAAATACATCTTGTTCTGTTCAGATTGTTTTGTTGCATCCTGTCCCTGCCAACACCAACTCCCAAGTTTCTTAAATATCTTTCTCATCATTCAAAGTCTTCTTTAGATCTTCTCTATGAGGCCTTGCTAGATGGGATTGACCACCTTTCCAAACATTTTCATGTGTTTACTTCAAAAGTGGATTATCTATGGAATCATTTTAGCCTTTTTTAAATCTGTAATAGATCATAAATGTCCCCCATTCTATGTTAAGTTCAGTTCCAAGTTTGTGTATTTGCTGGAATGTCAAAGTTGCTCATTTTAAGTTTTTGGCCAGTGAACACAGTGCTACCTATTTGGGTTTTATGTGTGTGAGCTTATAGAGTAAAACTTTTACTCAGCTAGCAGAACTACTCTAACCAAGACCCATCCAAAAATTTGACTGAAGGTAAAAATGCAGATGGTGCAGAGCTATGCATACCACTTTTAAGTCTGCACAAGCTTCTCGGTTTAGTTAAGTTCCATAGAACTTCAATGGTACTGGGTTGATTTCGTAGATTCAGGGGAATTTCACCCTTTGTTACTGGATAGGCTTAGGAAGCATTCCAAAGTATTAGAGGGGTTTTCTTCCTTCAAAGTAAGCCTGTGTTGCAAGTGCATCCTGTTACCCAGAAGTCTTGGAATCAACTCAAATACAGAGGATTCTCTCCTGCCTCTCTGGACCTTTCTTTATCTAGCACAAAATGGGAGTATTTTAACATCCCCTACATGATGTTTATTTTGCATCTGTAATATGGAGACCAATGATGGAGTTATAATGAGTGATGGAATGCAAGATTCAGAAGTAGCACTTTACTCAGAGCAACTTACCAAAGTACACAAAAGAAGAGCCATGTCCAATTCCAGTTTAGAGAAAACCCAGATTCCGACCTAGTCCTGTAACAGACTCTGTCTACATCTCCAAACTCCCTACTTCTCCTTCACTACTACTAGGCCATATTTGCCTAGTTCTTTTCCTAAAATGCCTACAAGCCTCTTTCTGTTTCAGAGCCTTTGCACTTGTTCCCTATGCTGAACACTTACTTATACCTAGCTCCTCATCATTCATACGGTCCAAATATCACATCCTTAAACAGACTTTCCCTGACCACCCAAACTAAAATAATCTTCACCCCAGTTCCCAAGTCAGTCTCTATCACATTACTGTTTTGTTTTTCCCACTGCATTTATCACTACCTAAAATTCCCATTTGTTTATCATGTCTCCCTTCCCATGGATAGAAGATTCATGAAATCCTGAAACTGTATTTTTTTCTCTGCTGGATCTCCAGGGGCTAACATCATACCTAGTTCACAATAGACAAATTTATGTTATTGAATTGGTTGATTCAACAGAATTACTTCAGCACCAACTAAATGTGTAATAATATGCAAATTTAGTCTTTACTAAAATTGTTCATGTTAAAAGACCAGAGAACTGCCCTGGCCTGGTAACTCAGCTGGTTGGAGCATGGTACCATACACCAAAGGGCTGCAGTTCCATCCCCAGTTGGGATGCATGTGGGAAGCAACTGATGGGTGTTTCTCTCTCACTTACTCCTTTCTTTAAAAATCAATAAACATATCCTCCGGTGAGAATTTTTTTAAAAAAGACTATAGAACCACTTTTCTCCCCAACTGTATTTTGCCAGGTATAATGTGCACATTTTCATACAAATTTTGGAGGGAATATAAGGATGTGCATTATACATGGGTAGTACTAATTCTGATCTATGTAAATTTTTAAAATTCTTTTATTTATGCTTATGTGTTAGAAGTGTAACTCTAGA
>PVKM010032365.1:0-16423 GCA_004027735.1 Carollia perspicillata
TTAGGTAGACAATAGCAAGACAGCAGGCGGAAACAGGCATTAGGTGAATATGCCTCATGCCCATGACTCCAAATAAATACCAACTACAACAATGGCAGAGGCCCCAAGGAGGTGGCCGTTCCTTCTGGGATCCCTTGTATAAAACCCTGTTACACACTGCAGATGTCATTGAACCCCAGGCTAATTTAATGATTTACATTGTTGGGAAAGGATTAGTGGAACTTCCCATTTCAATGGTTTGTTCCTAATTTGCATCTTTAATGAGGTGGGATCCAAGCCAGGTTCTGCTCCTTTGTGTTTATTTTGCAGGAACTGTGTTTATTTCTGATAATTACAAATAAATCTTTTCTTCTTTTCTCAAACCGACTGAATAAAAGATGTCGAGGGTATGTTAACTCTATAGCTGGAATAACTATCAAAAGGAGAGAAGTAAAACCCAATTATAGCTCCTTCAAAAATGTAATTAATGTTTTCTTCCCAACGAGGATGGCTGCTACATTTCATTTTGAAACATTTGTCTTCCTTGTAGTTTCTTGCAGCTTGTCTCAGAGCACTGCGCACCACAGGGGCAGGGGCTCCAAACCAGGATTTCTGGACCTAGTGTGTCATGAAAAATGATAGAACTGGGGAAAATGTAGGTTAGAGAGAACTGAAGCCTAGACTTTAAATTTGATAAGGCAGCTTTCTGATTCATCTTCAAAGAACTCAGAAAGCCAAAGCAAATCTCTCGAAGTTGACTAATTTTGAAGATCTGTCAAAGAAGCAAGGGAGAAATATTTATATGCGTTTCTGAATTCAGCTGAGGCTGACACCATTCAGAAGCCTGTAGGAGCCATTTCAATGGCCCCAGAAACTGGAAGGGAAAATCTGGTTCTTATCCATTGCAACAGCCTACTGGCGTGGGGCTGGTGTGGCAAGACGGAACCTCATGATAAGGAAGTTTTGGAACAAGTCTAATCCAAAAATATTCATTTAAAGATTCCGTCGACAATAGTAATTGAATCAGGTTTGGACGTTAATCCTGATATGAATTAAAATTTGACCCTAAATAAACACAGGTATCATGAACATGCTTTCATTTTATTTTACTGGGCAACAATAGATTAATAAGAGAGGGCAATAGTGTGTCCCAGGGAGACTGCAACTCTCAAATATCTGATAGTGGTATCAGTCTTTGGCTCAAAGTGTTGTTTTTTATTTCTGTAGCTTTAAGACAAATGAGAATTTCAAATAAAGAAAATCAACCGGGGGGAGACATTCATCATCCTACAAGGATGACCATAAAGTTATTTATTTGCCTGACTTTTAGTTGGTTTTTGATGAAATACAAACCAACAGCAAAGCTTCACAAGAGCAATGATGTTGTCCTTTATTCAATGCTGATTCTCTGTGCAGAGATGGGGTCCAGCACATAGTAGGCATTCAAGAAATATTTGTTGACTTAATGAATCCATCAGCTTTATAAGTATGACCTTTATTTTCCTAACAGGACTAAGGACTTTTATTTTGTATCGAGGAAGAAAAATATAAAATCCTTAGAAGCCAGCAAAGAAATTTAATTTATAGTTAATATCTTTGTCCCCTATGGAAATGGCTTTATATACTTGTATATCAATATATTCTGTTTTGTATTAAAAATGTGAGATGTAATATGAATTAGGGATAAAAACATGAGTTTTATAGTCAAACTACCTCTGCTACTTTCTAACTCTATGACCTGGGACAACACATCTGTCCTTTCTGAGACTCCATTTACTGATCCGTAAAATGGGAAAAAAAGCCTCCTACCTCACAAATGTTGAGAAATGCATTTTAAGAACCCGGATATAGTTGCTGGCATGTACACACTATGCACTCAATGACAGCAGCTGACCTGATTATTTTCATAACCAATATTAAGCAGCTGGTCTCCTCTACTGGTTTACGTTTTCACTGAAAACAGCTATGCTAAACTCTTTATTTTTAATCTCTCCGTTTATAGGTTACTGCCCTGCATGCTATAACTGCTGAACATGTTTATTTACAACAGCGATTTTTAAAAATAGAGATAAACAGCATTATATTATTTGCTATTTGGCTCAAGCTGATGAGAATAGTGGAATCTTAAAAATGTCTAATACTAGCATAAAACTGAAGAGGAACCTTTAGAAAGGAACAGGTCAGAGAGGCAAAATTGTGAAGAACCTGTAAATAGTGCTCAGAATCACAGACTTTTAGAGCTGAGAGACATCCTAGGTGTGATGTAATACGATCTTTTCAGACAGTGTGACCTGCCCAAAGCCACTTGCCCATGGCCGCTCAGAAATCGGCCAGTGCTTTCACACAGGCAGCTAGTTAGCCCGATCCGTGTGTTGGCGCAGATGTGTCTGATGTCACCGTGAGGGACTGCGCTCTCCTCCCTAGAGAGGGGGTGAGAATGGTGGGATCTACAAACCGTGGCTAACAAAACCCTTTTACAAACTCGTTTTGTTCTCACAATGCATCTGTGAGGGCATCCTCGAGCTTTTAAAGATGAAGAAGTTGAGGCTCCAAGAAGTTAGTTACTTTGCCCAAAGTTATACAGCTGGTACATAGCAAGTTCTGCACTTGATACCAGGTTTTGTGACTCTGAATGACCTACTTTTCCCAATACGGGAGCTGTATTTGCAAGATATGGAGCATCTTACGGTTAAAAAAAAATCACACCCCCAGACTTGGAAAACATCCTATCTATCGACTTTTACTTTTTCGTTATCAGTCATTCAACACCCCTTTAAAGCATAGCATGATGTAAATGAAAACTCCCTGAACTCCTTAGATGTAGGTTGTCTGTTAAGCGGATAAGAATATCACATGTAGAATCAGAACAAATGAGCCCGAGGCTTAGTGCTTCCACATGACCCTGAAGACACCGTTTCGCCTCTGCTCCCCGTCCATCTGAGGGGGGCATTGGTGAGGGTGCTGCAGTCTGTGGAGAGTCGAAGAGGAAGGACCACCTCCGTGCAGAAGAATGGTCCCTCCCTGAAGGGGCGTCCGACCTTTTGCCATCTCTTGGCCACACTGAAAGAAGAAGAGTTGCCGTGGGCCACACATTAAATATATTGTGACACAGCATCACAAAAAAATCCCATAATGATTCAGGTACTTTTACGACTTTGTGCTGGTCCGCATTCACAGCCATACTGGGCTGCATGTGGCCCATGGGCCGCAGGTTGAACACCCTGCGCCTGGCGTCTATCACCTGCTGTGTTGGTAACAGGAAGAAGATGTTCCTGGGGGCGATAAACTTTTACTTTTACCTGTAGCTGATTTAGGTCCTTTACACAGGTTCTGGCCCAGAAAACCCCCTTCCCCTCCTGGCTCCTGTTCCGGGGAAGGTTGACCATCTCTTTATGGCTCTGTGAGCACGGCTGCTTAGGTGGGCCTTGGCTCTGAACACTTCCTCAACAAGCAAGTGCTTAATTTGGGGTCCAACGTCGATTGCTTTCTCTGGACTCAGGTTCTACTTCTTTGAGCAAGTGTTTGAAACATATTTTTCTAAAGTGGAGATGTGTTTTAAACCACAAAGGAGCTGTGGAGTTCTTTCTCCTCTTGGCCCTTGCCTCGGGGTACCATGAGCCCCTGCGGCTTTGCTGTCTCTTTTGCTAGTGACAGCCAGCTCAGGCAGGAAGCATCGCCAGAAAATGAGACTTTGGGGGCAAGTCTCTCCGCATCAAGACATAAGGGACAATCCTTTGGCTTCACTCTCTTCTGTTTGCCTTGTCCTTCAACTTGGGGAGAACCCACAGGCTGCCAGGCATTCCCAGCTGATGGACACCAGGTCATTGAGGAGATTCTTAGCCGCTTCATGAATGTCAGTCTGGCCTGATGCTTACCTGAGAGCGGAGGCCACCACCGGCCATGGGGCGGGAGGCAGAGCAGTGGGTGAGGGGGAGCGGGCAGCCTGTCGATACCATTAATGAAGCCAGGCTCACACTGCTGGAGTGATTCAAGCGGAGTCTGGCTAATAGGCTCCCAGAGTGGACACTGGCCAGTTTCTCTACTGTAATACAGAGAGCTTATCCACAGTGTGATCTGTGTTGTTGATACTGAGTAAAATAATTCCTTGGAAGGAAACTTCAAAATTAGCATTTAAGAATAAAAAATCGTTACAATTACAGCCATAGTGGAGAGGCCGCTGGCCCAACTCCCTGCCCATGCATCTTCTAACATCTTCTAACCTGACTGCGCTTAGAGCCAGACCTCGCCTCTCTGAGGTTGAGGGAGCCAACGTTTTTCTTCCTTGTCTCTGAGGGAGGTGGGTCAGGCCTGTATTTGTGTGGGCAAAGGGGGCCGCAGGGTAGGATATTGCTCAGCTTCTCTCCAAGGGGCTCATTTCTTCTCCTTTCAAGAAAGGAAATTCTGCCCATTGGTGTCCATTCTTTACACTAGATAATACTGATTCTTGCCCAGAGAAGATCATTTCTGAAATAAACAGGTTACCTGGGAGGATGTGGTTTAATGAGAGAGGCCCACACTAAAGTGGGTATTAGCCTGGACTGGAGTCATCAGAGCACTGGGAGCCCAGCCTGATGGGGATGAGTGAGAGGCAGGCCCATGGCACAGTGGCTTGACCAGGGGGTAGACCAGAGTGGTCCACAGCCCTCAAATGTATCACGGCTATACACGAAATCACAGCCTGCAGACCCAAGCACATTCCTAAATACACATGGATTCATAGGCATTTTGAATCCACAAAGGAAAAGAAGAATTGGAAATTATGATAGAGTTTTCTCTCCTGTTCTACCATCTAAAAGAAATCTTTATTTGGATTTGTGTTGCCTTCCACCCCTGCTTCCCAGAGCAGTTTCCTGGGATACACACCAACCAAGGCACAAGTTCACAGCCCTAGCACAGATTTTGAAGAGCGATGAGGATACCTCTTTCAGTAACGCCCTCCTCCAGGGCTTAAACATGCTCTCAGCTTTTTGTTTAAATTACAGCGTTATTGAAATGTGGTTGGTATGCCATATAATTCATCCATTTAAAATATGCACTTTAGTGCTTTTTAGCATGTCCACAGAATTGTGCAACTATGCACACAATTTCAGAAAATTTTATCACCCCCAGTTAACACCTTATCTGTTAGCAGTTGGTCTCCATCTCCCCCAAACTTCCATCTCAATCCCAGGCAACTAATGAATGGCTTTCTGTCTCTATAGATTTGCCTATTCCGGGAATTTCAATTAGTACAATACAGTGGGTAGTCTTTTCAAACCATGTTCTTTCACTTAGCATAATGTTTTCAAAGTTCATGCATTTAAAGCCTGTATCAGTACTTCCTCCTTTTTTATGGCTGGATAATATTACACTGTATTGCATTTAATGGACATTGAGGTCATTTCTACTTTTTATCTAAGATGAATAGCGCTGTGTGAACAACTGTGTACAGGTTTCTTCATGGACAGATGATCTCATTTCTCTTGGGTATCTACCTAGTGGGATGGCTGGGTCATATGGTCACTCACACTTAACCTTCTGGAAACTGCCAGACTTTCCAAGTCAGCTGCTTCATTTTACATTCCCTGCAGAGGTGCGTGAAGGTTCCAATTTCTCCACATCCTCACCAACACGTGTTATTCTACTTTTTAAAATTTTATAACTTTAACTCTTACATTAGGTCTTGATTCATTTTGAGTTAATTTTTTGTGTATGACGTGAGGCAGAGGCTCGGCTTCATTCAGCTGCAGATGTCCACTTGTTAACCGAATCGTTACTGGAAAGACCAGCCTTTCCTCATTCAGTTGTCTTGGCATTCTGGTCCAATATCATTGACTATAAATGCAAGTTTATGTCTGAATTCTTGATTCTGTTTCCCTGGTGTATATATTTACATTCAAGCCAATACTATACTGTCTTGATTACCATAGCTTTGCACTAAGTTTTAAAGTTGAGAACAGTGAATCCTTTCACTTTTTTCTCCTTTGTTCAAGATTGTTTAGCTATTTGGGGTCCCTTGAATTTCCATATGAATTTAAGGATTGGTTTGCCAATTTCTGCAAATAAGTTAGCTGGAAATTTTAAAATGGATTCGACTGAGTCTTTAGATAAAATTTGGGGATATTGCTATCTTAACAATATGCAGTCTTCCAATTTATGAACATTAGAGTCTGTCTTTCTATGTATTTATGTAATTCTTCTTTAATTAGTTTCAATATACTGGTGTATAAAGTCTAAGTTGTATACTTCTTTTATTAAATTTAGCTTAATGTATTTTTTTGATGCTAATATAAATGGAATTATTTTCTTAATTTTATTTTCAGTTATTTTACTGGTAGTTTATAGAAATGCAATTGTGTTTTTTCTGTATTCATGTTATATTCTGAAATCTGGCTAAACTTGTTTATCGATTCTAATAATTTTTAGTGGACTTCTTAGGATTTTCTATATACAAGATTGTGTCATCTGCAGAGAGAGAGCTTTACCTCTTCCCCTTCGATCTGGATACCTCGTATGTAATTTTCTTGCATAATTGCTGTGACCGTGACCTTCAATGCAATGTTGCATTGAAGTGTTTAAGCACCCCTTTCATATCTGATGAACTTAGCTACACAACTAGACCTCTTAGTAGGGTGGGGTGAAGGTGAAACTAGAGTCACATGTGACTTACATGTATGCATGTGCATGTGTGTATACAGCAATGCTACAAAGCACATGTATGTGCTGTCATATTCTGGGCACAGCAAAAATTGCATCACTAAATTATACCTTTGATTTGCTTCCTAATGTGATTGGCCTTTTATGTCTGGCCTGTCTTCATGGAGAGTGTTGCTTTCAGCCACACATAGGAACTGACATGTGAGGAGCAGCTTATTTAAAGGTGCTAAGTGGAAAAGCTTATCTTCAAAATGAGATAACTTAGAGTGAAAAAATATAGTTTTCTTTGTCTTCAAGAAGAATTACCATGGGGAGGATGAACTAGATTTATTTGTTTGACAAGAGGAAGAGCTAGGACCAGGGGGTGGGCATTAGTGAGTTGGTTATGACTCAGTATAAGGCCTTCCAAAAGCCCAACTCTTCCACATGAGAACGAACTTTGTTGCTTTAATATGTTTTCCTAAGCTTTCTGCATCACATATAGAAAGTGAAAATTTTTACTCAGAAGTAGCAAGGTTTTAAGAATTTAATGAACTTTAATAACAAAGCACTGTTACCACTAATCACACTTACCAAAAGATGTATTTAGAATTAACTTAATTTTATAAGACAAGAGCTACTCCACCTTGGGTCTCTTGGAAGGCACACAGAGGTTTGGGGAGATATTTCCTGTTTGTCAAGAGATCGGCAACTTAAACTGGCCTATTTTCCACTTAAAATATACAAAACAAAATAAATCTGATTATTCCTTGGGGCTCTCCCTCTGCTGGAACGTCCAGCCTAGAGCAATGGTGCCAGGTCTCCTCCCAGGCCATCTGCTGGGCCCAGCTTAGCTTCCTGCAAATTTGAATGCTTCCTGTTTCCGATGTTTTCGAATCCCTGTGCGTTCCCTAGATGGCCCTTCCATCTACGGCGAAATTACAAGCCTCTCTAGCTGCCTCTACTTCTGCCCACCTGCCTCAGCTCTGACACTAAGGTTTGTCTTACAACAATAAAAGGTCTTCAGAGGTGAATGGGATGCCTTTAGGAGAATGTTAAAGTCCAATTTGCCTTTGTTTGTTATTAGGTTATTAGATTTCTTCAAGGGAAAACCTCCTGGCTTGGTTTATTATCTTGCTTTGTCAGACCTTGTCTGTTGTATCTGAACACTTTGAAGTAGTCTCTACACATGTGCTGCCTGTATGCTTATGGGTTTTCATAATAGCAGTCAGTTGGCAAAGGACAGAACCTAGGTAGCACAGATAAATTATTCGTGGGGGAGAGGCAGAAAGAGAGGGAGAAGGAGAGAGAAAGGGAGCGAGTGAGGCTTTGCAGAATTGTAGACCAGCACTCTTACTATGCAGTTACTGTTTATTGTCTTGTCTGGTCACTGTTTAGTTTTTGACCCCCACACTGTGCCTCTGGTAAAATTTATGATTGCTGTTTTGACAAGTCATCACAAGGTGAGAAATGTGGATGGAAAAATTCTCCCTGTAGAGTTCTGAATATTTGGGAATTAATGCCCCTTTCTGTCTTAAGCATAGGTCCCAACATCCAATGGCCACAGCAGGATACGCTTTCTCCCTGAACTTTGGAGGGTGCCGTCCTTTTAAACAGGCCCCTCTTGTTGTTCCTGGCCTCCACTGGAGCACGAATGGGGCTCATAAATCTTGTTTGCTTGACTGGCTAAGTATTGTCTCTTGACCATCAGGGCATCTAGGACTTTTGCTCAGGTCGGTTGGTTTCTTCCCTCGCTTCTGAGAACAGTTGTCTAATGTCCCACCCGCTCCCATCTCTCTAGGTCTGTTTCTCCCTATAAGCTTCACTCTTTCATCTCTGTCGTCATTCTCATTATCATCCTCCTCCTCCTCCTCCTCGTCATCCAGTCTCACGTTTTGTCTTGTTTTGTTCTGTTCCATTCTGTTTCGTTTTATGAGCTCCAGTCTGAGCCTTCTCCTGTTCACTACGAGCAAGCCGAAGGTGTCACTACCAGCTGTAAGGAGGGTGGCACCGCACACCGGGGAGCAAGGGCAAATGCATGTGCAAAATGTAACCTTTAAGGTTAATAATGTTAATCTTATTGTTATTAGGTATGAACAATTAGAAGTGTCCCCAGGACAAATGATAAGTAGGACTTTACTAATTTTCAAAAACTGAAGAAGTGAATGCTTAGGAAAAGCAAAATCTCGTGTTTCTTAAAGGAGTGAAATCCAAGGCCCCGGGCTCTCGAAGTCCTCATGGTTATGTACCCTGGGCATGTGAGCGATGATGGAATCCTTGGTGAGGAGTTTCGAAATGCCTCAGTGTGTTTCATGTTAAGCAGGAACCAATAACAGTGACAGTGGAGCTCGTAGGAAGCGGTGAGGAAGCAAGGGAGGCAGGTTTCCCTTCGAGGCACTGGGTCTACTGTCAGGGAGGCACCAGGGCTGCGGTGAGCGCGGTGGGTGGAGGGTCCTAGTGGAGCTCCAGTGGTTTGGAAACAATCTTCCCTCTCCTAATTACCTCCTGAGGACGGCTGCAGAAAGCAAAGCGGAGGGCCTGCTGAGCTCCTCAGGTGGCTTCAAGTGATGCTGGAGCTACAATAAAATAACAAATATGTTATAAACAGCCTCGGCTTTATGGGGAGCTACACACACAGAGCCAAGAGGGAGGTAAAGTGCCCTGTTTAAGCCATTTCTTTACAAGATTCCCGACTGCTTCAGTCCTTAACCAGGGGAAGGGAGGGGCCTTTGGAAAGGCTTTTTCTTTAGGTTGAGTATTTATGGGAACCTGGACGCACCAGGGTCTCTCTCATGCGTTTCTGCCCTGATTCTTCAGTGCACAAGATGAATAATGTACCAAAAAGCACATGTACGTATCTCTTTATTATTCATTATAATGAACTGAGACAGGAGTGATTCTCCATTCTGCTGGCATCCCCGAGGGCTTGACTTAACCAGACCCTGCTTGCTCTCTCACACTTCATTTGAGTGGAAGGAGACGCCTCTTTCCGGACACGTGGCCTCACCAGACTTGTGGTTGTTGAGGTGAGCCTGGGAATGGGAGAGCGGGAGCGCAGCCCGCTGACGGCGAGGGCAGTGTCGAGGCAAGTTGTCAGGCATCAGCGGCAGGTCTGCTGGGTGCCTGGTGGTGGTGTTACAGGGCATTGTCAAAGCACAACAGGGATCGTCTCTAGGCAATGTGGGCTTGGCAAGTACGCAATTATTTCCACCATTCACCTGGGTAGAACAGCTTAGAAGGTGCATCCATGGACTTAAACAGTATGAAGTAAATTACATACTTTTCAACTAATCTAAAGTTTTATATTTTTCTGTTTTTAAACATTTATTTTTTGTCTTTTTTCTTACTTTTCTCCTTTCTTCCTCCCCCCTTCCCTCCCTCCCTATCTTTTTTCTTTCTTTCTCTATACATTTATTTATTTAAAAACCATGGGGAGGCAACGCAGCCTTCCCACATTATAATGAATAACCGTTTTCATTTTTTCATGGCGTATCTTCTCAAACCCTCTCAGTAACAAGTTTCTATAGAATGACCCCCCTCTATACAGAGCACAATAAGCTCAGCCTGAGCCACTGGCATTTGTCCTATCGCTTACATGTTTCTGCCCCTCGCCCCGCACGTGAGTGGAATGTAGGCCAGAGATATCCAGGTTGCTTTCAGGTCAGGCTCCCCGTTCTTTTGGTTTCACTCCAGAGTGTTCCAGAAGCAAAGGGAACCTTCTCCCTCCCACAATGGCAGCTCGCCAGCACAGAACTGCCGGTGACACAAATTAAAAGCAACAACTCTCTGGACCTAAACTGGAAACATTTGCCAAAGTTTCCTGTGGCTTCACTGCCCCCAGGGACTCTCTCTCTTTGGGCCTCTCATGGCCCGAGGAAAGGTTCTTGCCTGCCTTCTATTTTATTTCTTTAAATGGAGCTAGCTCACATAATCTATATAACATAAGCCACTATTCTCGAAAAGATGGCTGGCTTATTAAAAATATATAACATGCATTTTTAAACAAACAGAACTGACATTCTACCGGAGAAGTGCTGTAAGAAGGGACAGGCCCTGGAGAAAGGACCGCTTCCCATTCCTCTTCTGCCTGGCCCTGCACATCTCTCTGCTTAATGAGCGTTTTATTTTTCAGAGCTCAGATAGGGTTTCATTCAGATGCACAGTCTCTGCAGGTGGACACGGATGAATCAAGCACACTTACTGGTCTCCTAGTTGACCACAAAGTCACAATACTTGAACATGTACAATCTCTGTTTCCAGACTTGAGACAGTGTGGCCTATGGGTTGGGATCCAAAAAGGTAGGTTTTACACTTAATTTTCCAAATTTTATAACTGATACATGTGTAGACTGGAAAATTAACACTAAGGGAAAGTCAAAATATCATAATGCTTTGGGTATCATTATCCTTTAGTTTTGAGTACTTACAGAAATATAATAGCAAACGTTTATTGACTACTGTCCTCTCAGAACCTTGATAATAGTATTAAAATTATTATATTTTTATATTCATCACAGTCCATCATTTTCAAAACATGATTTACATTTATGAATGAGAAAACTGATGCACACAAAGGACCAAGAGTTTGCATAAATTATAGACCCGTGATGGAACTCTCATGCCTCTTATTAAACTATTTATTCTCTTAACCAGTATATCACACAAAATTCCTTTAATAGTATAAAAGCTAATCAATCTTCAGCATTTTTTTTGTTTGTTTCAAAAACAGATCAGTCCATAAGCACTCTCTGACAAGTTTCCCCTGGACCCAAAGCGGGGGTGGGCTTTGTTCATGCTCAGTTTGGTGGGAAGAAGGATGACCTTTGAGGAGGCTTTGACTGCCTCTGGGACTCCGTGATCCCTACGTTATATATGGGGAGGAATTTGCAGGTAAATCCGAGGGCCGTAATTTCTGCACTGCCAGAGTCTTTGCTCCCACAACACTCATGCTGGGAGCCTGGGGCTGACTCACTCCATTCTTCAAAAAGATACCAAGCCCCCCAGACTGTCTCCTGTTAATTTACAATTTTAATGTATACTTTTCCACAGATGATACTGAGACAGACATGGTCGTGAGTAAATATGTCAGGATAATCTATTGAACCGAATTAAAATGGTATGTGCTTGGGAAACATTTTAATTTCATCTAGCTCACTTCTTTGCCAACTGTGATGAACAAATCAGGAGGCTGAGTTATAAAGCTGTGCAGGGTGTGAAGGAAGGGGCAGTGGAGTAGAAGCCAGGTGACAAATACTGTGAATCGATCTGCGCGGCTTTACAAGGCATCCCTGGCTGGCCTTAGGGCAGGTTCTGAAACAGCTGTCTAGGATAGGCAGGCAGGTGTCAAAGCCAAAGCCTTCGTTGCCAAGAACAACCCCTCATGGAGTTCTGCACCAGTGGCAAAGACCAGAGGGGCAAGGAATATGAGGCTGAATGATGGGAGAGACTTTTATTATTCTCAACTGAAAAGACACTTTTCTCCTTTACCCACATGTTCATTGCTTCTGAAGTGGCTTTGTCTTATGTCTTTGTCTCAAGGACTACCTTTAAGACAAAGTCACAAAAGGAAAAGGTGGAAAAAAGGAGGCATCCCAAAGCCATGTGGTGACTCCAAATTTCACATGGCCATCCACCCATGACTTGCCTGGTTCTGTGGAGAGACCTTTTGCTACAAATCTGTGCTTGTTATTCAACTACCCAAAAATGCGCCCTTACCACTGCCTCTGAAAAACCATCTTATCAGCTGCCATTGTCTCCTCGGGTCAGGAATGAGACCCTTGGAATAATTTTCACTTTTCCTTAGTGCCCTGCAGTATATGTGCAGTAAATGTCTCTCCAAGAAACAGAATGTAGCGCTCTGAAACGGCGACCTAATGCAGTTCGTCCCACTGCGACCCTATCCCCAGTTACCCCATTACTCTCCTCTCCCTCAGCACTCCACAGTTTGCATTTGAGTCCCGTAATGTCTCAATCAGCTTGGGAATGGAATGTTCTGGGTATCTGGTTGGTCTAGACTGAGGGGTGTCTTGGCCTGCAGTGACGCTGCCCGGGCAAGGACACCGCTGCCTGAGCTATGCGGCCCGCAGGCCAGCGGGATTCTCTTTCAGGTGCACACAGTTGTATTGATTGATCTCTCAATTACGTGTTTTTAGAAATACAGCATTTTACCAACCACTGGTCATCAATCTAGGAACCAGCCCATCAACCACAGTGTCAACACACTGTGCACGAGGCCTGATAAAAATACAAAGTTAACGTTCTCTCAATGGCTCTTGCTGAGAAAATCAACCTTAGAGGGAAATGAAACCTTACTGCAGAACTCTACATAGGTCAAGTACAGAATACTTCTGAAGAGTGAGAATTTGGGGGAAAAATGAAAATCTCATTAGAAGTAAAATAACTTATAGGTAGACTGGAAAACACGAGCTTGATGTGGTAGGTAATGCTAAAAATGTAAATCTCAGGTTATTTCTAATCTCTCAGATTAGCCAGCAGAAGAACCTGTCTTGAAATGGGCTTCAACAACCCTCAACAGAATCTCCTGCTTCATCAGTGTGAAAATACAGAAGGAGAAGGCTTCAGAATTCTTCGGGAAATGATAAACAAATGGACTCAGTACCACTTGCTTAAACTAACACACACACCCAGATAACAGAAATTGAAGTATATTTTCCCAAGGGAAGCCGCAGAGTTCTTTGACAGTAGTAAGGGAGCACTTCTGTTTAAAGGATGTTTACTATTTGCCAGGTACGTTCCTGACTCTTTCACATGCATTACTTCATTCAGCCTCAAAATAATGCTATAACATTGGGAGGTAAAAATGTTCATCCTACTTCACAGATGGGGAAATGGAGGTTCGGAGGGTTAGACAAAATGCCTGTCCTAGGGCCTGAATGTAGAACAACCATTTCTGTCTAATCTCAACACTTCCTTCTTAGCACCACAGTATTCTGTCTCTCTAATACTCAACTTACACGTCATTAACACTCATAAAGAACTCTCTTGCATTACCATTCTCAAATTATGAGGATCCACCCAGATGACCCATCTGACTTCAAAGTTAGTTGAATCCCACATTGACAAGGGCCATCATTGCATGGTCACCACATATTTCTAGTACTTTCCACCATGTGTAGTTTCTTTGATTCCAGCTCATTTGCTCCGGGACCTCATTAAGACATGCAGTGTCGCAAACCCAACACAACAGTTTCTTTCTATCCATCAGCCCCTCCCATGATCACTTATCCTTTCACTCAATCATTTTTAATTTCTTGAATCCTTGGCTTGTTCTCTCTTGCTCATCTGGCATACTCCAGCCTTAGATGAACCCAACTATCCATGTTGACTCTGCATGCAGATGAGCAGCTGAGCAAAGCTGGAGAACATCCTCAAAGCTGGCAGAGCATTGCCACCACAAATCCTTGCCCAGCAAGGACCAATGGGACCTAGCACTGCCTGTGCATCCTGGTACAGCTCCCCAGTAATTTCACTCTCATTTTTATGCAATGGCTATTTCACTTTTTCTTGCATCTGCCTTCCCCTCTCTTACTCTCCCACTTACCTCCTACTGACAGTTTTGCCCTCTACTTTGGAGAAAAATAGAAGGTGTCACTCAGCAGCCCTCTTGCTCTCTCATAGCCAGGTTCACAAACATATCTGTGTTTCTGTTATATTTTTTCTTCTTTTACAACAGAGCAGATGAAGCACCCTGCCACCATGTGCTTTAAATCCCACCCTTTTCACCTTCGTTGTAATTTTTCTCTGTTAGTTATCACCTTTCTCCTGCATTATCAGTTGTTCTCATTCAGTAAGATTAACCTCATTAGCATATACTTATATATTAGAATGTAAGAGGCCGGGGTCTTGTCTTATTCACAGTTGCATCTCTAGTGGATAAAACTGGGCTACTTAAAGAGCAGTGTCTAGCACATCAGCATAAGTTCAAAGATTATTAGAAGTGCAGAAGTTTGGTCCCCACCCAGACTTAGTGAATTAGCAAGATGCACGGGTAATGTGTGTGCACATGAAAGTTCAAAAAGTCCTAGCACCCAGCGGTTCCCAAGGGTTTCCACACTGAAACCAAGAAACAGAAAGCAAACAAAAGCTCTCGGAATAGCCCAATGCCCTGGCTTTATTTCTCTTCCTCCTGTTTCAGCCAACATTCTTGGAAATGTTTTCATCAAGCACAACACTCTCTTCTCACTCCTCACCCACTTCTCCCTCAGGCCCCCACCCCTCCCTGAAGCTGCGGGCCCTCTGGTCCCTTGACTATTCTCTCATGGCGACAGGAGTACAATGGCCCCTTCACTCATTCTTCAGCTGCTTGTCCTGCAGCAGTTCATTCTCCAAAAGAAGTCCAGCACATTCTTCTGTGTGTCAAAAGTGGAATTTAAAATGTGGCATGCCTCTGTTTCAACCTGTTCAGGTATTCCCCATTACGCCTGTGAAATGCAGACTTTTTACTGTGGAGATGCGTGCCTCCCAAGCCTCCTGCAAACCACCCATTTTCCCGTACGCCTCACTTGGACCACTCTGGCTTGCATTCTGTTCCTTACTAGAGTCCACCTTTGCCCCAGGGGCTGCGCCTCTGCCCTGACCTCTCTCTGAAATGCTCTGTAACCAACCCCTGTACCTGGCATCCTTGGTTTTCTGTCTTTGATTAATTGCTGCTTCTGGAGACAGGAAAGCTTGTCTCTCAACTGTGTGTCTGAGTAGAGCTTCCTACACCATCCCCTGCACGTGACCGTGCTGGTGGTTGCCCAGCTCAGTTTGTAGTAGTATACGGGTACTCTGAAGCTTTGTTGATTGCACGGGGCTCCCACAAATCTGAAAGTACCATGCTCAGCATCTTATCCCGAGGGGCCCGTAGCATGTCTTGCACAGAGTAGGTGCTTAATAAAAATTTGTTAAATGAATGAATGAATGAACGTCTGCTTTTGATTATATTCATGAAGGTGATATGGTATTTTTTAATGTTCTTAGTATTCTGTCATCCACTTGAGATCAAAAGAATCTAGAAAGCACGCCCTATCTCTTATGATGGTTTGGGTCACTGTTTTCATTTTGGCCTTGCCTGTGTCTCATTGGGAAACTGATGAATTTATTTCCCAGCACATCCAGGGAATTTTCAGAGTGACTTGAGTTGTGAGAGGAAGCCAGCTCAGTCAGTCATTGTCTTCAGAGTGTTCCTTTGCCTATTTGTCTACCTTTTCCTTTCATAAGGAGGCTCAGCTACCCTAGGCTTTAGCTTCTGTTACCATAGTAAGGATTCTCCTCTTCTCTCCTCCCATAGCCATGCAGTTTAACTCCTCTTCTGTGGCTGAAAGCAATTTCCACCTCTTTGTGGAGCCACCCTTCCACTAAATCCCTCCCTTCGCTTTCCTGCACCGTATCAGATGCTCTGTTCCTAACTGCGGTCAGGCTGGCTGCCTCACGTGGGTGGTGAGGTGTGTGAAGTTGCTGTCTGTATTCAGGTAGCGCCCTTGCTGTGCCGTGGGGGCCGGAAGTGGCCCCTACCTGCTTCAGGACACCACGAGCACTGTCCTGATGGACTCATATATCATCGGTCATGGCTGAAACCACAGCACAGCCTCCTCCTGCGGATGATTTTCTGCTTCAAGTGACACCGTGTTCAGGGTAACCCACACCGTCTTTGTGTTAGACACTCTCCTTTTCCCAGGGCCCTCATTCTGCATGTACTTGATACGTTCTTTTCTCTAGATCACGCCCCTCCCCTTCCTACACTCAAACACACACGTATACACACACACACACCAGCACCCTTGCTTGCATTACTGCGACTCTCCACTGCTGTGGCTGTTAGTGCGGC
>PVKM010032366.1:0-16432 GCA_004027735.1 Carollia perspicillata
GAGAAATGCCTGTCCAAGTCCTTTGCCCATTTTTTAATTGGGTTGCTTGTCTTCTTGGAGTGGAGTCGTGTAAGTTCTTTGTATATTTTGGAGATTAAACCCTTGCCTGAGGTATCATTGACAAATATGTTTTCCCATATCGTTGGGTCTCTTTATATTTTAATGCTGTTTTCTTTAGCTGTGCAGAAGCTTTTTATTTTAATGAGATCCCATTTGTTTATTCTTTTCTTTGTATCCCTTGCTCTGGGGGAAAAACCATAAAAATTATGGAAATAAACATAGGAATCAAATTCTCAGACATTGATTGTAGCAACATTATATCAGATATATCTCCTCAGGCAAGGGAAACAAAAGAAAAAATGAACAAACGGGACTACATCAAACTAAAAAGTTTTTGAACAGCAAAGGAAATCACCAACAAAACAAAGAGACAACCCACAAAATGGGAGTACATATTCACTGATTCATCTGATATGCAGTTAATATCCAACATTTATGAAGTACTTACAAACAACAACAACAACAACAAACAGAAAAAGAAACAACCCAAAACCCAATTCATTGATTTTAATGACAAAGGAAGGGAGAGAAGAAGGGAGAGAAAAAAACATCAATGCAAGAGAGAAACATTGGTTGGTTGTCTCTACTACACACTCAGACCGAAAATTGAACCTGCAACCCTGCCATGTACCCTGACTGCGAATTGAACTTTAAACCTTTTATTTATGGAACAATGCTCCAAACATCTGAGTCAAACTGGCCAGGGCAGAATAGATAAGTTTTGAATATTAGGTATGTGGATTTTGTTACAAATTTGACCAGTTAAAATAGTGAAAAAAAATTATTTCATGTTACAACAACTAAGGTTTGATGCACAAATTAATCTTTTTTTATACCTTTGAGATGATTGGCCTCATACAGTCAGCAAAATAACCTTCGTTGTATTTCTGCTTTTATTTTTACTTTTTAAAGTGGTTACTTTAACTGTTTTTCCCAATGACATGGCTCTTTGTCTCAATATTAGCAGAGCACATTCTAGCTTTTATTGCCTGCTTTCTCCAAGTGTTTCCAATTAACTCATGGACTGTTGTGACCAATATTTTATTTTTATTATTATTATTATTATTACTATTATTATTATTATTATTACCATTTTCATATGACAGAACTAATTTTGAATGGCCGTTTTTCTTAAATAACTGCATAACATTTTTTTTTGAGAGAGAGGAAATAAGTACAGCATCAAATAACAATGAGATCAGGTGCTGTACTCCCAAACGATTGAAAATTATTAATATTATCTTTTTAGAGTCAGCTTCCATCCATGATTCATTCATTTATTCTGTCTATCTCCCTCCCTCTCTCTCTCACACACACACACACAAACACAGCCTGATCTATTTTGTTACTCTAAACACAATAGTATTTCACTTAAAAAAATAAGTGATCTCTTCTTTGTTGTTAATCACTTACCTTACTAACTCATTCATTATACTATGAAGCTCAAAGATTAAGCCTCCAGACTGGAGAGCTTTATATAAATTCTTTCTTTTTTTATGTATTCTAAATTTGATTAAGTCTGGGTCCTGTTTAATGAGTTACTGCTTGCTGGGTTTTCATCCAAAAAAACATTGTTTATCCTCAGTGGTATGTATATGAGGTCTGTCCAGAAAAAATCAAGCCATTGTTAATATAATGAGACCAGTTTATGTGAAACTAATGTAAACTGGCAGTCAAGGAAAGTGGACTAGAATGCTCATGTGTGAACAATAATGACTTCACTGTACTGGTCTTGGGGTCAGTAGACTGTGTACTGCGTGGAAATCACATTCAAAATGACTGAGTAGAGCAACAAATCTGCATCAAATTTTGCATTATGCTTGAACTTTTCTCCCTAGAAACTATTCAGATGATTCAGAAGGCCACAGATATGGGCAACTTGTGGTTAGCACCTTCATCATGACAATGCACTCACTCTTCTATCAAATCTAGTGCAGCAGTTTTTGGTGAAACATCAAATCACCCAGGTGATTCAGCACCCTACAGTGCCCTGTCACTTCTGGCTTTTTCCAAAACTAAAATCACCTTTGAAAGGGAAGAGATTTCAAACTATCAGTGAAACTCAGGAAAATATTCTGGGGCAGCTTATGGCAACTGAGAGAACTGTATGAGGTCGCAAGGTGCCTACTTTGAAGGGGCTGAGGCATCATCGTCCTATGTACAATGTTTCTTGTATCTTGTATCTTCTTCAATAAATCTCTCTTTTTCATAGTACATGGCTGGATACATTCTGAACAGACGTTGTATACCAAATAAATTACCATTTTCTCCCCAGAATTTCTGACTAATGCTTTCGTTAGGAAAAGCTATCATTATGTGCTCCCTGGAATCTGGGAAGCTGGTTTTATTTTATTTTGATTTTTTATGTTCATCAAAGCCCTATCTTTTCTTCATTATCTTTTGAGGGTGTGAGGTTATGAAGAGGTTTCCAGATGCTATTAAGCGTCATGCCATGATGAACATGGGGTTGAGGGTTATGGATGTAAAAGAACTAAGTCAAGTTATGGAATCCCCCATGCTCCAGTTCATTTATACTCTTTTTGATATAACCTGCTTAAAACTGAGCACAACCACATCATTTCTCATTCCAAAACCTATTCTATGTGTTTGTGGTAGTGTATTATGTGTCGGTGGGAAGAGTTGCTAATGATTTTATCATTCTTTTATGATTGTAAATACAATGTAAATTATTAAATTTCCCTTTAAAAGCTGACCTTTTTTCTGAACATCCTGACTGAAGACTAAAAATGCACATGTGGGAATGTTTGTGGTGTTTACTGCATTCTGTCAAAGACTAGACTCATTGGGCTCTATTGTGACAACTGAGAGTCATTGTCCTGGCACTAAAGAAGCATTTATTACTGCTGCTGTGATAACATTACTGCTTCCCCATAGGCCTGTTTGGCTAGGCTGGAACTCAGTAGCCTCATAATAAGGCTAAGGAATAGGGAAAAGAAAACATAAAAAATAGAGCAAAAGGGATGGAGACAGAGGTAGAAGAGAGAAGAGGTTCCCATGGAAGACAAAAAGATACTAGTAGTGTCAGCCCATGACCCCTAGTGGCACCATTCCTGGACCACTCTAGACAACCTGGATCTTCAAATGTTCTTATTAGAATAAATTACTGTGTTTGGTAATTTATCATGAGGCCAACATCTTATCATTTGGTCCACTTGGCTTACTATAAGAGAAGAATGATGTCCATACACTCCACTACATTACTAACTACAAAGGAAACCAAGACAAAGTGTAAATAGCAGACTTCAGCCTACTACTAACGAATGCAAATCAAACATAGTAGCAGGTTATATATGATTAAAATATATTCTGGCAAAATAAATTGTAGAAGAACAGATGGGTTCACCAGGTTTAATATTTTACCATTGCAGTGTTCTGTTCTAGTAATGGCATTCTAGAGCAGTGCTCTCCAAATCCTTTCATGTCAAGGAGCAAACACAATGTAGATAATGTATTTCCAGTCTCCTTGGGCAACAGGAAGAGGCCGTACATATTGGAAGAGACAGGCTTAGGGTCTAAAGCTGTCCCAGGTCTCACACAACCACCATGATGGCCAAAGGGATCACTACAGGGGCACTGTAACCACTAGTTGGGTGAGCTCTGTTCTAGAGCTCAACAAAGTATAGTCCTATCACTTCATTTTGAAATGTTTCAAGGGAGTTACTCTACCAAACCCATTTACCTATTTAATATGCTGGATTTGTGTGTGTGTTTCTGAGAGTACATTATTTTGAAGATTTGATTTATTCATTTCTAGAAAGAGGGGAAGGGACAGTGAAAAACAGGGAGAGAAACATAAATGTGTGCTTGCCTCTCATGCAGCCCCAACTGGAGACATGGCCTGCAAACCAGACATGTGCCCTGAATAGGAATCAAAACATCAACCCCTTGGTTCCAGGCCAGCACTCAATCCACTGAACCACACCATCTAGGGCTCTAAGAATACATTTTAATTTTTTCCTTAAATCAATATTCTTTCATCTTTCTTTCTCTCTCTTTCTCTCTCTCTCTCTTTCTTTCTTTTTTTTTATTGTTGCTCAAGTAGAGTTGTCTCCATTTTTACCTCACCAGGGCCCCCTGACCCAAACATCCCTGTCTTCCACTCTTAAACTACCCCTTTTTGCTTTGTCCATGTGTCCTTTATACATGTTCCTTGATGGACCTTCCCATCTTTCCCCCATTGTCTCTCTTCACACTCCCTGCTGGCTACTGTCATTGCTCTTTATTTTGATGTTTCTGGTTATATTGTACTTGCTTGTTTGTTTTGGTGATTAGGTTCCACTTATAAGTTAGATCACATGGTATTTGTCTTTCACAGCCTAGTTTATTTCACTTAGCATAATGCTCTCCAGTTCCATCCATACTCTTGTGAAGGGTAGGAGCTCCTTGTTTCTTTCTGCTGCATAGTATTCCAGTGTAAGTGTACCATAGTTTTCTTATCCACTCATTTACTGGTGGGCATTTAGGTTGCTTACAGAACTTAGCTATTGTAAGTTGTGCTGCTATGAACATTGGGGTACATAGGATCTTTTGAATTGGTGTTTCAGGATTTTTAGGGTATAATCCCAGCAGTGGTATTTCTGGGTCAAAAGGAAGTTCCACTCTTAGGTTTTTGAGGAAATTCCATACTGTTTTCCACAGTGGTGCACCAGTCTACATTCCCACCAACAGTGCACTAGGATTCCTTTTTCTCCACATTGTCTCCAGCACTTGTTTGTTGATTTGTATATGATGGCCATTTTCACTGATGTGAAGTGGTAGCTCATTGTGGTTTTAATTTGCATCTCTCTGGTGGCTAGAGATGATGTGTATATTTTCATATATATCTGGGCCCTCTCTATGTCCTCTTTGGAAAATCATCTGTTCAGGTCCTTTGCCCATTTTTTAATTGGGTTGTTTGTCTTCTTGGTGTGGAATAGTGTGAGTTCTTTATATATTTTGGAGACTAAATACTTGTCTGAGGTAGCATTGGAAAACATATTTTCTCATATGTTTGGTTCCCTTTTCATTTTACTTCTGTTTTCTTTAGTCATGCAGAAGTTTTTTATATTGATCAGGTCCCATTGGTTTATTTTTTCCTTTATGTCCTTTGCTCATATCAGACATGTTGGTGAAAATATTTCTGCATGGAATATCTGATATTTTCCTATGTTCTCCTGTAGAATTTTTGTGATGTTGTGACTTATATTTAAGTCTTTTATCCACCTTGAATGTATTTTTGTGTATGGTGTGAGTTGGCGATCAAGTTTCACTTTTTTGGATGTAGCTATGCATATCTCCTAAAACCATTTGTTGAAAAGTTCATTTTTACTACAATTTCTGCCTCTGCCCACTTTGTCAAATATTAATTGACCATAGAGTAGAAGGGTTTATATCTGAGCTCTATGTTCTGTTACATTGATCTATGTGTCTGTTCTTGTACCAGGACCAGACTGTTTTGATTAACGTGGCCCTATAATATTGTTTGATGTCAGATATTGTGATCCCTGCTACTTTGTTCTTCTTTTTTAAAAATGCTGCAGCTACTTGGGATCATTTAAGGTTCCATATAAATTTTTGAAATGTTTATTCTCTATCTGTGAAATATATCATTGGTACTTTAATAGGTATAGCATTGAATCTATCAATTGCTTTGGCTAGTGTGGACATTTTGATCATGTTCATTCTTCAAATCCATGAACATAGTACATGCTTCCATTTGTTGATGTCTTCCTTTCTTAATTTCTTCAGTGTTGTGTAGTTTTCTGAGTACAAATCTTTTACATACTTGGTTAGGTTTATTCCTAGGTACTTTATTTTCCTTGATGCTTTATCAAATGGGATTTTTTTTCATGATGTCTGTTCCTGATATTTCCTTGTTTGTGTATAAAAATGCTTTCTATTTCTGAATATTGACTTTTGTATCCTGCTATTTTGCCAAATTCATTTATTAGGTTGAGTAGTTTTTTGGTGGAGTCTATAGGGTTTTCTATGTACACTATCATGTCATCTGCAAACCTGGCTGTTTTGGTTCCTTCTTTCCAATTTGGATGCCTTTTATATATTTTTCTTGTCTGGCTGCTGTGGCCAAGACTTCCAATACTATGCTGAATGGAAGTGGTGAAAGCAGACATCCTTATCATGTTTCTGATCTTAATGGGAAAGCTTTTAGTTTTGGCTCATTGAGTTG
The DNA here is from genome assembly GCA_004027735.1 of Carollia perspicillata. Taxonomy (NCBI): domain Eukaryota; kingdom Metazoa; phylum Chordata; class Mammalia; order Chiroptera; family Phyllostomidae; genus Carollia; species Carollia perspicillata. The sequence continues at coordinate 6,248 of PVKM010032366.1, forward strand.
GCTGTAGGTCTCTTGTATTTGGCTTTTAATATGTAGAGGTATCCTCCCTCTACTCCCACTTTGCTGAGTGTTTTTATTATAAATGAGTGTTGTACCTTACCAAAAGCTTTTTCCACATCTTTTGATATGTTCATGTGATTTTTGCTTTCTTTTATATTGTTGATATATTACATTTATTGATTTGGGAATACTATACCATCATGCATCCCTGGGATGAAACCCAATTGATCATGGTTTATGATCTTATTAATATATTACTGGGTAATATTTGCCAATATTTTATTGGAAATATTAGTATCTATATTTATCAGCCATATCAGCCTGTAGTTTTCCTTCTCTGTGTGTTTTTATGTGGTTTTGAAATTAGAATGATGTGGCTTTGTAAAAAAAGTTTAGAAGTCTTACCTTTTCTTGTATTTTTTGTAATAGTCTGAGAAGGATAGGGGTTAGCTCTTTCTTAAGTGTTTTGTAAAATTGTCCTGTGAAACCATCTGTGGGGGGGGTTCACCCGCATAGCCCCCCACAGCCACCATGGATGAAAACAATGCTACCAACACATGATCTGCTTGGGGAAGAAAGGTGGCCGATCTCTCAAAGGAGAAGGGCCATGAGTCCTTACCTCAATGGTATTTATTAGGTTTGTAACACACAGGGATACAGTTAAAGCTCATTAATCAGGCAGTAAGGGTCAAACAATAGAAATCAAAGAGTTCTGAGGGCCTATTTTGAGTCAGGGTCAGATAGCTAAAGAGACATAAAACTTTGAGGAACAATCTCACTTCTTGCCTGGACCCTTATTTGATTCATAGCATTCTAAACAAAAGCAGGTTCCACAGGATTTTACATATTCTCTCTTAGGCCTGATTGCCCTGGGGAACACGCCCTTTCCAGCACAGGGTGGTACCCACCACCAGCATTGTCTCAGGCTTAAGTCAGGCAGGGGAAGTAAGGCAGGCAAGAGATTAGGAGACTTCTTACAGACAGAATGAAGAATCAGGCTATGTCAGAATAGCTGGGGAGCAAGGGTCCATCACCCCCTCCTTGCTGCAGCCCCCTGAGTCCTTCCTTGAGGGCCTCCCAAGTGGTCATTTCTGGCTTAGGTTGCCCTCCTTCTGAGAGGTCTTACCCATCATTGTCTAACTGACCAAGCATTGAGGGCCAGAGATGGATGAAGCAGAAGCAGAACTCCTGCCAGGGAGATAACCTTTATCTCCTTAGTGGTTCACAGTCTAAAGGTTGTTCACTCAGCCTTAGCCATGGGGGATTACAGCTCCTGAAACCAAGCAGAGTGGTTCCCAATAAACATCCAGTACAGGGCATTTGTGTTGGGGAAGGTTTTGATTACTGTTTTGATTTCACTAAGAATTGTTGGTCTTTTCAGCCCTTCTGATTTTTCTTTATTCAGTTTTGGAAGATGATATTTTTTTGAAATTTTACCATTTAACCCAGGTTTTAAAATTTCTTGGCATATAGTTCTTCATAGTAATTTCTTACAATATTTCATATTTCTGTGGTAACGGTTGTAATTTCTCCTTTTTCATTTCTCATTTTATTTATTGAGGTCCTCTCTTTTTTTTTTTTCTTGATGAATCTGCTTATGGTGTTGTCAATTTTGTTTAACTTTTCAAAGCACCAGCTCCTGGATTTGCTGATCCTTTGAATTGTGCTTTTAGCATCTATGTCAATTAATTCTGGTCTGATGTTAGTTATTTCCTTCCTTGTACTTGCTCTGGGCTGTCTTTGTCATTGTTCCTCCAGTTCTTGTAGGTGTAGGGTTAGGTTATTTATTCGAAATGTTTCTATCTTTTTTAAGGTAGTCCTTTATTGCTATGAACTTCAGTCTCAGAACCTTCACTGCCCCATAAGTTTTGGGTTGTTGTGAGTTCATTTTCATTTGTTTCCACATTTTTTTTATTTCTTCCTTAATCTCTTTCTTGACCCATTCATTATTTAATTGCATACTATTCAATCTCCATGAATTTGAGTGTTTTTGAATTTCTTTCCTTGAGGTTGGTTTCTAGTTCCAGTCTCTTGTGGTCAGAGAAAATTCTTGATATGATTTAAATTTTCTTGAATTTGTTGAGGCTTGTTTGGTGTCCTATCACATGGTCTGTCTTTGAAAATGTTCTATGTGGATTTGAAAAGAATGTATATTTTGCTTCTTTGAGATGAAATGCTCTCTCTCTATATCAGTTATATCCATGTGATTTAGGACATTGTTCAATGCTTCAATAATATTTATTGATATTTTGTTTGGAATATCTACTCATTTTTGGCACTAGGCTGTTAAAATCCCCTACTGTAATTGTGTTGCTGTCAATATCTTGTTGAAGTCCTCCAACGTTTTCTTTATGTATTTGAGTGTTCTTATGTTGGGTGCATATATATATATTTATAATGTTTATGTCTTCCTAATGTATTTTTCCCTTGAGTATTATGAAGTGCCCTACTGAATGTCTTTTCATGGCCCTTTTTTGAAGTCTATTTTGTCTGATATTAGTATTGCCAACCTGTTTTTTTTTTCCTGTCAACTTTCTTGGAATATTTCTTTCCAGCCCTTCACTTTCAGTCTGTGTAGGTCTTTTGTTCTGAAGTGGCTCTGTTGTAGGCAGCATATGTGTGGGTCATGATTTCTTATTGATTCAGCTATTCTATGTCTTTTGATTGGAGCATTTAATCCATTTACGTTTAAGGTTGTTATTGATAGGTAGTTATTCATTGACATTTTTACCTGTGTTCCTATCTCTCTCACTCTTTTTTTTTGTTGTTGTTGTTACTTTTCTTAAAGCAGACCCTTTAGCATCTCTTGCAGAGCTGGTTTGGAGGAAGTGTGTTCATTGAGGCTTCTTTTGTCTGGGAAACTCCTTATTTGGCCTTCCATTTTAATTGAAAGCCTTGCTGGATGGTTGCAGGCCTCTAATTTTCATTACTAGGAATATCCCTTGCCATTCTTTTCTGGTGTTCAGTGTTTCCATTGAAAAGTCAGCTGCTATTCTTCTCAGGACTACCTTGTGGGTTACTTCTTGTTTCTCCCTTGCTGCCTTTAAGATTCTCTCTTTGCCTTGAAATTTTGCCATTTTAATTGAGATGTATCTTGAAGTGGGGCTGTTTGGGTTCCTCTTGACTGGGACTCTGTGTTTCTGGATTTGTGTGACTTTTTCTCTCATCAAATTAGGGAAGTTTTCCATTATTACTTTTTCAAGCAGGTTTTCTATCTCTTGGTCATCTTCTTCTCCTTCTGGTATCCCTATTATATGGACATTATTATGTTACATGTTGTCCTGCAGTTTCCTTAACACCACTACATTCTTTCTGAGTCTCTTTTTATTTTCTTGTTCTTTCTGTTGTTTTTCCTACCTTGTCCTCCAGCTTGTTGATTTGATCCTCTGCTTCATCTACGTTGCTTTTGATTCCCTCCACTGTGTTCTTCAGTTCAGAAATTGTTTTCTATATTTCCTCTTGATTCTTGTTGATAGGTTCTATTTTGTTTTTTTTTTCATGTTGATATAGTTTGCACTGAGTTCATTGTAGTTTCCCTATAGTTTTTGGTAATTCTCTGTGAGCTCATTGAACTTGCTGATAACCATTGCCTTGAACTCAATATCTGATAGTTGACTTGCCTCTATTTCATTTAGCATTATTTCTGAGGCTTCCTCCTTTCTTTTATTTGCAGTTTGTTTCTTTGTGTTCCCTTTGTTTGTGAGAATCTTCTTGTTAGCTTCTGCTTTTTAAATTGATCTATCCTGAGTCATTAGTTTTATAGTTTGAACTTTTGTGGTAGTAGACCTGTGATTTTCAGTAGTGTAGTCTTCTTGATCTCCTGAGCTTTCTGGTCTTGGGCTATCATTTTTGTCAGCTCTCTGTGTGTCTTTGGATTTTGATTGTTGTTGGTTCACTCTTTTTTGGGTCCTTCACTCCAGTCAGTTGACTGAGGGTCATTCCACTCACCATATCTTGTATGCTGTTGTTCAGGTGTTACGTGATGAAAACCACAAAGCCCAGGGAATAAACATACATCTGCAAAAATATCTCCTCCGCAGTAATCTCTATATCAACAGCAAATGTGTCAGTATTAATAAGAGTGTAAAGAGATTAAGACTATTATAAGAAAGAGAAATAAACTATAGTGTAAATTCTAGTGATTTAATATGGACAAACTTGTTGGGTAAGAAATGAATGTAAAAAAGCTATGCAGGAAAGAAAATATCACTAATCATGGAGAAGACCACGGTTGATTTCATCTCAGTAGCCTTTAGTATTTACCACTGTGTTTTTCTTTCTGCATCTGCCTCTGGTGGTGTCAGATGTTAACCCTGCTTGACCTTATTTACCAGCCTGCTCTGAGACTGCAAGAAATCTGCTGTCTAAAGTTGTCCCCTTCAGTTGTTAATTAGTTACTTTGCACTCCGCAGTCAGGCTTAATTCCCTTAGGGCAGGGCAGAATTCCTTTTAGAGTTGGGGCTATTGTTTTCCCTCAGGCTCCTGCTGCTCAGAGGGGAGTAGTCTGACTGAGTGGGATGGCTACTGTGGTATGTGTGACTACTCAGCACCAGGGTCCTTGCAGCCACTCTCAGAATTGTCTTCTTCTAGCCTCCATCCACTCCATCTCTCCTCGAGTGTTTCTTGTCCACTTTCTCAAAAGAAATAGATTTTGAGAGGATGGGGGATGCAAACTAATAAGAGTAAGAAGTAAATCCATGTTTGAGAGAGGGGGGAAAAGAGAAAAATGGATAGAGAAAACAATGAAATAAAATCCTCACTCAATTGATCAGGGGAAGGGTGAAGGTCAAATGGAGTAAGACAGCAGGAGTATATTCTATGGGATTTAAGGTAGAAACCAGTAGTGAAAAACTTGTAGTTACTTTGGAAAGTACAACAATAACCATGCTATTTCACCCAACTAGCCACTATATAAAAGATGGGAAAAAAATAAGACTCTTCTTAGAGGGGAAAAGAATTGAGCTGACTTAAGAAAGAAGAGTGATTATGTGAGATTAGAGGGAAGATATATAGTGAGAGTAAGGAATAGAAACTTGGAGTAGTGTGACAGAATATAAAGTTAACCACAAAGGTAATAAAGTTCAGGAAGGTGGCAAAATGGATTAAGCCCACAGATGGGTGCTATAAGGAATTTGGAATAACAATAGTATGATAAATATATAAGCAGAATAAAAAGAATAAAAAGTAAAAGATCAAGAATAGTGTGTTGCCCCGGCTGGTGAAGCTTGGTGGATTGTGCACAGGCCTCTGAACCAAAGGATCACAGTTCAGTTCCCAGTTAGGGCACATACCCAGATGGCAGGCCAGTTCCTGGCAGGGGACGTGCGAGAGGCAACCATACATTGATATTTCTCTCCCTCTCTTCTTGCCTTCCCCTCTAGAGATAAATAACTAAAATCTTTTTAAAAATTCCATTAAGAGCAGTGTGTTATTTGAAATATGAATGCAGTGAAAGAGGAAAAATTAAAATGCAATATGAAAGGGAGAATAAAAACAAATCAAACAATAAAAACACACAAAAATCTAAATAAATAGAAAGAAGAGAAATAATGAATCATGCAAGTTTAGAAGACAAGCAAAGTGAGATTTTACTCAGCTGTTGGTGTTTGTCTTCTGAATTCTTTCTGCATCTGTCTCTGATTTTGTCACAGCTACAGGTATTGTCTTACTCTTGAAAAAAAGCATCCTGCTGATTTTAAACCTGTAAAGCTGGTTTTGCAGGTCTTTTGGGAATCTGCAGGCAGAGGGGTGCTAGGGTCCATTTTTTCCTTTCCTGCAATTCTGAAAGATGGGGGCTCAGTTTGTGCTACAATAATCACAGGTGACCAGTTTCCAGCCCACACCCTCAGAGTGATCTGCACTGTCCACTCATTCATTTGTGCCAGACTGGCCTATAATCCTCCTTATTTTGCACCCCTTTGATCAGTCCATGAGGTGCACTGAGTGAGAGCAAATGGTATCAACTTTCAAAAGTTTCTCTTGGTCAGATTTACAAATTTAAAATCAACCATTAGAAATGATTAGTCCAATATTATCATAGTTCCTGGAAAAAGTTTAAGAAATAGTTTACAAAAAAATTATGGTGGAGGAGGCCAAGAAGTACATCTCATTTGCTTATCCATGAAGTCAACTCTGGTCACCCTGATGCTCAATATTGGGTGCACGGAAGTTGGCACCTGCAGTGAATATGCCTTACACAGCCTCTGCTATTGAGGGAACTGGGAGGATATGGTTGTAGTCTCACTTCATTAACTAGCTATGAGACAGAGGCAAACAGCAGCCCTTTCTGGATTGTAGCTTCCTCTGATTAAATGAGAACTGAACTCACCACTTCTTGGTTTCAGGACTGTATTGTGTGTATGCTAATATCAAAGTCCTTTGACAAACTTATGGGATTCTGAAAAATATGGCAATGGGAGAGAAGATAGCAGCAAAGTAGGTGGAAGCAATATCCACTTCTCCCAGAGCATGGAGGAAACACATAGCTGATCATCTGAGGAACAGAGTGAGTAACCAACAGTATTCCAGAATATATGAAGATTGGAAGCCAAAAATTATAGAGGGCATTAAAAATCAGACAGTTGAGACAATAATACTTGGAATGGAGAAAAGGCAAGAGTTAGACCCAAACAGGGGTCATCCCAACAACAAAAGCAGTGAGACACATTTCACTTTGCTACTCCAGGGAACTTAAAAAAGTGGGAGTGGTTAATACCAGTATACCTGCTGGAAGAGTAAACCCACCAACAAAGGAACCAGTAACAGATAACAGTGAAAGAAGGTGAAGGAGGGCAGGGAAGCCACACTAACCTCAAACCAGGATGAATCTGGAAATACAACTAAAATGTGGAGAAATTACCCACAACAAACAACTAATTAAGCAAGAGCAAGAGAGAAGCCTCAAAACCTTGTACACACAGAAGAATCAGTTTCAACACAACCTGTCCACCCCTGCACAACAGAATACAAGACATAGTTGATGGAGTGATCCTCAGTTAACCAGCTGGAGGGAAGGAATGAAAAAAAAAAAGGCTCAGCAACAATAAAAACCCAAAGACATACAGAGAGCCATTACAAATGACAGCTCGAGAACAGAGAGTTCAGGAGAATAAGGAGACTGCGCCACTGAATCTCACAGGTATTCTACCATAGAAGTTCACACCATAAACCCAGAGAATCAGAATAGATCAATTTAATAAGGAGAGGCTAACAGAAAGAGCTTCACAAACAATAGGAAGACAAAGAAACAATCCCCAAATGAAAGGAAAGGAGGAAACCTCAGAAAGAATGCTAAATTAAATTGAGGCAACTCAACTATCAGATATTGAGATCAAAGCAATGGTTATCAGGAAGCTCAATGAGCTCACAATGAGCTACCAGAAACTACAGGGAAACTACAATGAACTCACTGCAAAATATATCAACATGAAAAAGAAAGTAGAAACTATCAACAAGGGCCAAAGGGAAATTAAGTAAACAATTTTGAACTGAAGAACACACTAGAAGGAATCAAAAACAGGCTCAAAGAAGAAGAGGATTGGACCAGTGAGCTGGAGGACAAGGTAGAAAAAAATACCCAGAAAGAGCAATTAAAGGAAAAGAGGCTCAGAAAGAATGAAGAGGGATTAAGAAAAATGCAGGATAACACGAAACACAATAACATCTGTATAATAGGTATACCAGATTCAGAAAACAGAGAGAGTCCCAATCAAGAGGAACCTAAAGAGGCCCACTTCAAGAAACATCATAATTAAAACAGCAAAATTCCAAGGCAAAAAGAAAATCTTAAAGGCAGAAAGGGAGAAACAGGAAGTAACATACCGGGGAGCCCTGATAAGGTTAGCAGCTGACATCTCAATGGAAATGCTCCAAGCCAGAAGAGAATGGGGAAAAAAATATTCCAAGTAATGAGAACCAGAGGCCTGCAACCAAGGCTACGTTACACACCAAGGTCCCCAATCAAGTTAGAGGGACAAAATAAGGAGCTTCCTAGACAAAAAAAAAAAAAAAAAAAAAAAAAAAAAAAAAAAAAAAAAAAAAAAAAAAAAAAAAAAAAAAAAAAAAAAAAAAAAAAAAAAAAAAAAAAAAAAAAAAAAAAAAAAAAAAAAAAAAAAAAAAAAAAAAAAAAAAAAAAAAAAAAAAAAAAAAAAAAAAAAAAAAAAAAAGTCTAAAAGTATACAACTCCACCAAACCAGCTCTACAAGAGATGCTAAAGGGATAAAGGGACTGCTTTAAGGAAAGGAAGGAAAAGAGACAGAGAGAGGAACACAGGTAAAAAATATGGCAATAAATAAGTACTTATCAACAATAACCTTAAATGTAAATGGATTAAATGTTCAGATAAAAAGAAATAGAATAGTTGAACGGGTAAAAAAGCAAGACCCACACACATGCTGCCTACAAGTGACCCACCTCAGGACAAAAGAAGTACACAGATTGAAAGCAAAGGGCTAGAAACAAATTTTCTAAGCAAACGGACAGGGAAAAAAAATGCCACAGTAGCAATATTAATATCAGACAAAATAGACTTCAAATAAAGAGCCATAAAAAGAGATGCAGAAGGTCACTTCATAATACACAAGGAAAGAATCCACCAAGAAGAAATAAACATTGTAATATACATGCACACAACATAGGAGCACCAAAATACATAAAGAAAATCTTGAAGGACTTGAAGAAAGATATTGACAGCAATATGATTATAGTAGGAGATTTTAACACCCCACCGACAAAAATGAACAGATCTTCCAAACAAAATATCAACAAAGATATTGTGACATTGCATGAAGCCCTAGATGAAATGGACTTACCTGATAATATAGAGAGAGCTTTTCATCCCAGAGAAGCTAAATGCACATTCTTTTCAAATGCACATGGAATATTTTCAAGGATAGTTCACATAATAGGACTCAAAACAAGTCTCAAAAAATTCAAGAAAATTGAAAGTATATCAAACATTTCCTCTGACCACAAGGGACTGAAAATAGAAACCAACTCCAAGGAGGAAATAAACATTCAAAGCCACGGAGATTGAATAGCATGCTATTAAACAATGAATGGGTCAAGAATGAATTTCAAGAAGAAATCAAAAAGTTTCTGGAAACAAATGAAAATGAACTTAAAAGAGACCAAAACTTGTGGTACACAAAAAGGCAGTCCTGAGAGGCAAGTACATACCGATACAGGCCTACCTAAAAAAGATAGAAACATTTCAAACAAACAATGTAATGCTACACCTTCAAGAACTTGAGGAATGACAACAAAGACAGCCCAGAGCTAGTAGAAGGAAGGGACTAACCAAGATCACAGCAGAATTAAACAACATAGAGAATAAAAGCATAACTCTAAGGATCAATGAATCAAGGAGCTGGTTCTTTGAAAAGATAAACAAAATGGACAACCCTTTAAGTAGGCTCATCAAGAAGAAAAGGGAGAGGAACCAAATAAACACAATCGGAAATGAAAGAGGAGAAATTACAACTGACACCACAGAAATACAAAGGATTGTAAGAAATTACTATGAAGAATTGTACGTCAAGAAATTTGAAAACCTAGGTGAAATGGACAAATTTCTAGAAAAATATAATCTTCCAAAACTCAATGAAGAAGAAGCAGAAGGCCTGAACAGATCAACAACAACAGATGAAATTGAAGCAGTAATCAAAAAACTCCCAACACACAAAAGCCCTGGAAAAGATAGTTTCAGAGGACAATTATACAAAGCATTTAAGGAAGAGCTAACCCCTATCCTTAACAGACTATTCCCAAAAATACAAAATGATGGAAGAGTCCCAAACTCTTTTTTTAAAATTGTTTTTCAGTACAGTTTTCTGTCTTTTACTCCCATCCCAGACCTTCCCCCAGTGCTCCCCACCTCCCTCCCATTTCCACCCCCTTTAGTTTTTGTCCATGTGTCCTTTATACTTGTTCCTATAATCCCCTCCCTTTTTCCCTGAAATTCCCTCCCCTCCCCCCTCTAGACACTTTCATCCCCTTTTCTATTTCAATGTCTTTGACTATATTTTGCTTGCTTGTTTGTTTAGTTGCTTAGGTTCCTGTTAAAGGTGAGATCATATGGAATTTGTCCTTTACTGCCTGGCTTATTTCACTTAGCATAATGCTTTCCAGTTCCTTCCATGCTGTTGCATAGGGTAGGAGCTCTTTTTTTCTTTCTGCCACATAGAA
>PVKM010032367.1:0-16438 GCA_004027735.1 Carollia perspicillata
CTCTTTCTTGATTTTATTGTTAACCCATTCATTATTTAATAACATGTTATTCAATCTACATGTATTTGAATGTTTTTGAGTTTTTTCCTTGAGGTTGCTAGTAGTTTCAAGCCATTGTGTTCCAACAAGGTGTTTGATATGACTTCAATTTTCCTGAAAATTGTTGAGGCTTGTTTTGTGTCCTACCATGTGGTCTATCTCTGAAAATGTTCCATGTACATTTGAAAAGAATGTATAGTTTTCTTCTTTGTAGCAAAAGGTTCTATATATATCAATTAATCCCATTTGATCTACAGTGTTGTTCAATGCTACAATATTCTTGTTGATTCATTTTTTTGGAAGATCTATCCATTGTTGCTTTGGGTCTTAAAATCCCTATGATGACTATGTTGTGGTCAATTTCTTTCTTGAGGTCCTCCAAAATTTTCCTCGTGTATTTAAGTGCTTCTATGTTGGGTGCATATATGTTTATAAGGGTTATATCCTCTTGTTGCCCAACTCCATTAAGCATTAGATGATAACCTTCTTTGTCTCTTGTTATTGCCTTATTTGTGAAGTCTATTTTGTCTGATATAAGTGTTTCTAGCCCATCAATTTTTTTTCATTTCTGTTTCCTTGGAATATATTTTCCATCCCTTAACTTTCAACCTGTGTACATCTTTTGTTCTGGTGTGAGTCTCTTGTGGATAGCAGATATGTAGGTTGTGCTCTCTTATCCACTCAGCTATGCCTTTTGATTGGAATATTTAATACATTTACATTTAAGGTTATTATTGATAGGTACTTATTCATTGTCATTTTTCCCGTTGTGCCTGTATTTCTCTCTCACTCTTTTTTTCTTCATCTTCTTTTTTTTTAATTGTTATTCAAGTACAGTTTTCTGTTGTTTACTCCCATCCCAGGCCGCCCCCCAGGCAGTACAATATTTTCTTCATCTTCTTAAAGTAGTCCCTTTAGCATCTCTTGTAATCCTGGTTTGGTTGCGATGTAATCTTTTACTCATTTTTTTTTTTTTTGGTCTGGGAAACTCTTTATTTTACTTTCCATTTTAAATGAGAGACTAGTTTGGTAGAGTACTCTTGATTACAGGACTCTGCTTTCATTATTTGAAATATTTCATGCTATTGCCCTCTGGCTTGCAATGTTTCTGTTGAGAAAGCAACTAATTGCCTTATCGGAGTTCCCTTGTTGCCTTTAAGATTCTCTCTTTGTCTTTAAATTTTGTCATTTTTAATATGATGTATCTCGGAGTGGGCTTCTTTGGGTTCATTTTGATTGGGACCCTCTATGCTTCCTCAACACACATGACTTTCCCCCTCACTATGTTTCTTAACATAGTTAAGAAAGTTTTCTGTCGTTACTTTTTCAAACAGGTTTTCTAACCCTTCTTCCTTTTCTTCTACTTCTGGTATCCCTATGATATGATTATTATTATGTTTTAGGTTGTCCTGAAGCTCCTTTAAACTGTCATTGTGTGTGTGTGTGCACGTGTGTGTGCGTGTGTGTGTGTGTGTCTTTTTTTTGTTTTGTTGCTCTTTCTGGGTGTTTTTTTCTACCTTGTCCTCCAATTCACTGATTTGATCCTCTGATTCTTCTAGCCTGCTTTTAATTCCTTCTTATGTATTCTTCATTTCCTCCTGGCTCTTATTCATAGTTTCTATGTCCTTTTTCAATGCTGATATAGTTCCCAGGAAGTTCCTTGTAGCTCCATAGAGTTATTTGTAGTTTTCACTGAGCTCCTTCAGCATCTTTAAAACCATTATTTTGAACTCTGTGTCTGATAAATTGTTTGCCTCATTTTCATTTAGCACTCTTTCTGGGGATTCCTCCTTTCCTTTTGATTGGGGGTTGTTTCTTTGCCATTCCATTTTAGATGACTCTTTTTGCTTGTTTCTACATATTAGATTGATATGCTTTGACTCCCTATCTTCATGGTATGGCCTTCTCTGGTAGGAGAACTGTGGGGCTCAGTGATGCTTCTTTTTTATCTCCTGGGCTGAATGCTGTTGGGATGTTCTGTTATGATGTTTATGTGGGCTCTCTTGTTTTAATCAGGTTTGGGTTCTTGCTGGGTTGTCTTTGGTAGGTTCTTCCCTCTGGCTGGCTGGCTGACTGAGAGTCACACCACCCAGCATGTCTTGTATGCTGTTGTACAGGTGCTGCCAAAACAAAAGAAAACAACCCAGGAAACAAAAGAGACACCTGCAAAAGTAACTCCCAACCCACAGCCACACTGTCAACAACAAATTAGCAAATATGAATAAAGATGTAAAGAAATTAAGACTATTATAAGAAAGGAGAGCAGGTATGAGATGACCTACTGAAAGAAAAATGATTTTGAGAGGGTAGAAGGAGAAGAAATAATGAGTAGGGAATAGAAACAAGGCAAAGAAAGAAAGAAAAAGAAAATTTACATCATAAATAAAAAAGGGAGAGAAGAAGGCAAAATGGAGTAAGAAAAGAGAAGAGTATATTTTGAGGTAAAAATAAAAAAGAATAGTGAAAAAACAAGGAACAAAATTGAAGAAAAACATCACCACAGCAATATCAATGACAAATGAGCAAAGATTAATAAAGGTAGAAAGGGACCAAGAAGGAAAAATGAAAGAAAAAAAAATGATTATAAGATGTCTAAAGGAAGGAAAAATGATTTCAAAAGGATAGAGGGAGAAGAAATAATGGGTGTAAAATGAAGGAATGAAAACCAGGCTAAGAGGGAAAAAATGAAATGTAAAACAAAAAAAGAAAGGGCAGGAGGAAGGGAAAATGGAGCAGGAGAGAGGAACTGTTAAATTTGAGATTTGAAATATAAAAATAATGAACATCTCAGAATACAATTGAAGAAATGCCACAACAAATACCATAGCAACAACCAATAAGCAAAAATTAATAAAGGTGGAGAGAGAATAAGGATATTATAAGAAAGGGAAAAAGAATGTGAGATGACTAATGGCAGGGAAATGGTTTTGAGATGCTGGAGGGAGGAGAAACAGTAAGAGTGTGGAATAGAAATAAGTCATAGAAAGGGAAAAAATAAAATTTAAAGCAAAAGTAAGAAGAGGAAGGAAGAAGGCAAGATGGAGTAAGAGAAGGGAAAAGTAAAATATGAGTTTTGAAATAAACTAAAAAAAAAATAAAATAGTGAAATAATAGGGCCAAACTTGAAAAAAATGCTTAAAAGCAATGAAGAAAAAATAACACAAATAACGAAGAAGACCACAGTGGAATTCATCTCGTGTTTGCAGAGTCCAGTGTTTGCCACTGTCTTCTCTTCCTGGATCCGCCCCTGGTAATGTCAGGTGGTACGCCAGTCTGGTCCTAGGCAGCCTGTTCAAGACTCCAAGCGATCCACAGTCTGTGGCTGTCCCCTTCAGGCTTGGCTGGTTCCCACTGTTCGGCCCTGCCAGCTTTCCATCTGCACAAGGCCCAGGAGTCGTTCGCCTAATGTTGGACAGCACTGCCAGTACCACATCTACCGGCTCCAGAGGGGCCTCTGGTTCAACAGGGAGGATGGAATCCCTGAGTCACTCCTGGGAGGCACTATTTCGTCTTCAGGGAAGATGGCAGGAGTGTTTCCCCATGCACCATAGGTCTTGGTCTGTCCCAGATTATTTCCAGTAATGGACAGTTTCTGGTGAATTAGCTCTCTATTTCCTATGAGCAGCCAATCTGTGTAAAAGGGTCAGCTCTTTCCTGCTTGGTGCTGATAATGAAAGCTGAGGCTGGGCAGGGCCCTGAACATCCCTTTTTGTGCCTGTCTCTAATCTCTCTGCTCTGCTGGTTTCAGTGGGTCAGGGCCCCAGGAAACAGTGTAGCTCATAGTGCCTTTCAGAAGCTCAGAAAGGGCCCTTTCAGGGCTTCTCTTTCTTTCCCTGGTGGATATGTACTCAATAGTGGGCTCCTGAGCCTGGCCTCCCTGATATGCAGAACCTGCAATCCCATGGGTAGGATTTGGGTATGCCTGCCTGTGAGGGGACCTGATGGGCTGCAACAAATCTGAGGCACTCAGCCCCTGGCGTTCCAGTCCCCAGCCTGCCTCTCTCACAGGAGACTCAGGCCTGAACTCTTTGCTCCTCGTGGCTCCAAGCTCTTCAGCTGTGCTGGGTTGGGTCTCACAGTCCCTTCAGCGTACCACTTTCTGTTCTTCCTGTGCAGCTGGACTCTGCGGGATGGAACTGTGCTTTCACTCTGGTTTCTTTGTCGGGAGAGCCACTGCATGTGTGTGTGAGCACAAGGTCCCTGCCAAGTCTCTCCTCAGCTCCTCTTTCAAAAGAGTCTCTATGTGGCCCCCACACTGCAGCACTGAGCCCTGGGCTGGTTCTCTACATACTCCACCTCCCGCAAAAGCAGAAAGTCTTTCTCAGTTCAGGACTGTCCACAGCCTGCCAGCGCCTCCCACAGTTCTAGGAGACGGAGTTTCTCTCTGGAAGTCTCCCGGTTGGTGCTACAGCTGTGGACATGCTGCTTGCTGTCTGCGTGTAGCCTAAGTCTCCCGGAGTCTGTGTGTATCCTATCCTTGGGAGGACTGGTGGTTTCCCTGTGTGGGACCAGGGCCCCCTGCTCTGGGAGGAGAGGGAGCCACTATGCTGCATTTTCTGTCTGTTCTGGTCTCTGCTGCAGGCACTTCACACAAGGCATTTTCCCCTCAGCTTATAAAATCTCTTGCCAGATGGTGTGAAGCATCCTCTGTACTCCTTGGCTTCAAAAATTCATATCAGCTGAGATCCTGTTGATTGTTCAGAAGATCAGCTGAAAATCCATGCTGAGGGCACAAGCAAGGGTGCTCAGCTTCCACCTACTTGGCTGCCATCTTTTGAATGAATCCATAAGTAGATATTTTTGAATGAGAAGAAAAGAAGTTGGTGGTGGAATAAAGTTCTTAGTGGGAAGTAAGTGGATATGAGTGGGGAACTTTTTAAAAATCCTCACACAAGGATATGCTTTTACTGATTTTTTTTTTGAGAGAGAGAAAGAAAGGAAGGGATGAATAACAGTTAAAAATGATTAAAAACAAAGAAAGGAAGAGAGGGAAAGAGAGAGACACAGAGAGAGAAACACTGATGTGAGAAACATCAGTTGGCTGCCTCCCCGCACCCCGACTGGGGATCAAACCCTGTTATATAGCCTGATGAGGAACCAAACCCACAACGTTTTTGGTGTAAGGAAGGATGCTCCAACCAACTGAGCCACTTGACAGGGCATGAGGGGTGAACTTTAATTAGCTGTGCATATTATGATCCCAGGGTCTGTGGCACAAGTGATTACATAGGGCCCTTCAGGCTCTGTGATATGGGCTTTTAATAAAGTTATTAGTGAATAAATGACTGAAAGAACAAAGTGGTAAATTTTACAGGAGCCAAGAGAAGTTAGAATGCAAACTTTTGGAGTGGACAGAGGACACATCAATGGCACAGTGTACATAGAAACACAAAGTGACTGCAGAATGGAGCAGGATGGGCAGAGACTGAGTTCAATTCCATGGACAGTGGATGGGAAGGAGTGTGGCTACTGGAGAGGAGACAGGACGTGAGAAGAGAAAGAAGCTGAGATAATTAGTCCCCTCAATCACTAATTGGATATGAAAGTTGGGAACAGGAGGGTGAAATAATCCTAAACCAGTGCTGGTAACATTGATAGAAATATTGGTGGCATAGATGCTGCCAGAAATGTGTCGGCTTCTCTTCCATTCCATAACACGGAGCACATGGAGTTGCCTCACCTGTCTAGGGCAGGAACCTGGCCTGCTTCTCTTAAGCCCTGTGGTGAGATCAACTGGAGTGAGAGCCCAGAGCAGCCAGTCCAGCAGAGGAGTGAGGAGCTGGTCAAGACCTCCCAGCTGCAGATCCATGGAGACAGAGAAGTGAAGAAGGAACAGGCTCAGAACCTGGTTTCTGGAATTAAGCCCCCACTTTGTGGCCCAGCTTTAATTAATTAACAGGTCCTGAAATTGGCTGTCCCTGCCCAGCTGCCACAGGACTGGATCCTGATTTGCTGCGAACAGTAATCTCAGGACAGTGCCTCCATCGAGATTTTGGGACTTTTCTCCTGATCATCCCATGCTGATGTCCAACCTGGAAGCCCCACGTTTTCTGGTCTCAGGTGTCCTGTGGCTACAGACTCCCTTGTAATAGGGACCTGGGGAGTCATCTCCCCCAGGAATGCTCAAACACCATTCACGAGTCTCAGGGCCCCCAGCAACTCCACCATCACAGCTGCAAGCCCCAAGTCTCCCGCAGTGAATTTCTCACTGCCACAAGCCAGTGCTTTTCCCTCAGGCTTGTTCCGCCCTCAAAGGAAAACCTACAAGTTGGTCGCCAAGCAGCAGGTCCCTATTCCTGTTAGGGTGCTACAGCGATGTGGAGGGGCAGGGAGAAGCCCTGGACATAGGCTCTGAGGCAGACGAAGACAAGAAATAGGAGTAAGAAGACAACAAAATACTCAGCTGAACATGGCGGCAGCACCTTCTTTGCTTGACTTCGGTTGTAGCTCTAACTCCAAGCGCCCACCCTGCCTGCTTCCCCAGCCAGGCTGAAATCAGCCCTTTTGAAACATGGTTACATTTACAATCCAAACCAATGTCTGAGGGTAATGAGTTTCACATGTTAACTCACCAACAGTGTAAAGAAGGAACTAATTTAGTCCTGAATGATACTCACAAGGCAGCTAGCCCCCAGGTGGGAGCAGTCTGCTGGGTTGCAGGATCTCCCGACTGCAGACACTTGTGTTCTCACAGGAAGATCCAGTGGCCAGGAGGCAGGAGTGAAGTGGGGAAACAGACCACTCTGTCCTTTATTCAGTTTTGACTCTTTGCCTTCCAGTGTGGCCTGAGTTTCAAACGTCTTCTTCCTCGTGTCAGTATAGTAATGTACTTACGTATCCACCCTGCCTTGACCTAGAAGGGACTTACAGGGGCTCACCAAGAAACACAAAACACAGGACGGCAGCAACTTAAGAAGAGGTGGAAACAAGGGTAGACCCATCTTGTGTGTATCATTAGGGCCCCGTGCCCCACACGGTTTTGCAGGCGGGGCACTGTATAGCATCGTCACTCACTTCTATGCATATAATCATTACAGACCTATGCACTGATTTTAATTATAATGCATTCAATTCTATTATTAATTGATTGATTTTCCAGCAGATGTCCTGGGGAAAGCAGGCTGTGAGCTGGCAGCAGGCCTGCGTATGCTCTGCATCCAGCCTACCCCTTAGGGACCGTCTCTGGCTGTAATATGAGGTCCTGCAGCTCTGCATTTCATCTGGGCCTAGCTTCTCCCCATGTGCCCCTTTACACTGACTCCTTTCCCCTTTTCCAAGACACTGACATTTCTAAATAATGATTACAAAATGTTCATTAACATTTCTGAGTGCCCTTCATGCCTAGGCACTGTGCTGAGCAACGTCACGTGTATTGCCTCATGTAGTATCAGTTGAACATAATGAACTTCCCACCGCACATTTCAGAAGTACCCAGGGCCACAAAGCTTGTAGGTGCCACCAGAAACCCAGGCCTGCGAACATCAAAGTTGGTGCTTGTACTCCTAAGCAGCTGTCTGTTGGGACAGCACCCACGTTTTTACTTGCAAATCCAACCCTCTTTTCACAGTGCGGCAGTGGGGCTGGCGCACAAAGGAATCAGCCCGGAGCCCACCATCAAGGAAATGCTCTGCTACATTTTGGTTTTTGCTTTCTCCCGCAAGCCTCTTCAGCCCAAAGATTCTCAAAGAAAAGAAAATTTAAGAAAATGTAGAACTGTAAAACAAATAGAAGGTTAGGCTCTCCTCTTCCGGGATACTATCAATAGGCTACTCACCAGACATTTGAAACGAATGCTGCTCCTTGTCTAAACTGCTGTGTTGGAGGGAGAGCAGACTGCTCCACCGACAGGGCAGCTCCTGTCCGTGAGGGGCCGGTCTCCACATCTCTGATTCTGAGGCACCACCCACGTCCCCGGGGTCCCAACAATGACAAAACGTCAGTTGTTTTGAATTTATAGCTTTAGGTTGTCTGATTTGGAAGCTGATAGTAAAATGATTTTTTAAAAACATTTTATATGCAACATTTAAACAATATTTTTCTTCTCCTTATAAAAGTCATATACGATTACTAAGTTTAAACAAACTGCAGAAAACAATACTTGAGTATTTTTTTAAATGTGGCCTCTCCATCAGAGAAAACAGATATTAATTTCCATTATTTCACAGTTACTCTTGCTTTATTGTCTTAACATTTTTTAAACCATGTTATATGCATTATTTTGAAGTTCACTATTTTTACTCACATTGTCAGTCTTCCTAGAGGTGGATCTATTTTATTAAACATTTCAAAAATTCACCTTGCAGTTCGGTTTCAAAGGTCCTCATTATAGCTTGCTTTCCACCTCATTAATTCCCACTCTTTATTTCCTTTCTTCATTTTTCTTGTCTTTCCTCAGGTCTTCCTGCAGCAGACTTTGCTGGGTTCTACCCGATATTCATTCCTCCTCATTCCACTTCTTTGAGGCAGCCAAGTGCACAACTAAAAACCTTCATTTTCCCAGTCTCATCAGAAGTGAGGGTCACATGGCACAGTTCTGAGATCAGTGTGACTGGAAGTTTGCTGGGAACATCCAAGAGGGTCTCCTCCTGGAATGCAGAAGTGACACCACATGTGGCCCCAGTGAGGTAAGGAGCAAGAGAGCAAGGCGCTTCCCCAGTCAAGGTGAAGGAGCAAGAATACAGGAGGAGGAGCTGGGCCCTGGAAGTATCGTCCAAGTCACTGTAGGAGTCCTGGCTGCTGGCGTTCGGGTCTCTGCGAGATCCTTTTTGTCCAGGTTTCTGTTGGTTTGCACCAGAGGCACAGACAACAGTGATATGCCTTGTAGTCTTCAGACATGGACAAGGTCATCCTAAGTCCGGTGGTCTGCTTTGTTCTCTGCCTCTGCTTTCCCACCCTGTACATGGGGCCCCGAATCTTTGCCTAGACTGGACACCCCTCTGTCTCCACTTTAGGCACTCCTCTGGGGACTTGTCACCCCAGGGTGCTGCTTCAACGCAGTGAGAGGCTGTGGTCCTCTCTGACCCAATGCTTGTGAAAGTGATCCTTCCTTCTTTCTCTGTCTTCTCTCCCACCGTCCTCAGGGGCTCCTGGTATAATGTCTTTGAAGAACATTGGCTCTTATTTAAGACAGGAGGAGCCCTCGATGTCAGACAGTTCTGCCTTTTCTGTGCAAAACCCCTGACGCAGAGGTGCATTAACATTTTAACTTCTGGTTAGGGCAGGAATTCCAGAGAGGTGTTTTTTGTTGTTTATTCTTTGTTTTGTTTTGGCTTTTAATAATCCCAGAAAAGTTAATGTTAGAAAGTTAATGGAAGTTATCCTTACCATTTATTAAAGAAACGATTTCCTTAACAGTGTATTTTCCAGAAACAATTTCCTGAAAGCCTTTAATTCAATGAATAATAGTTCGATTCAGTGAGAGTTTAAAACCTGCTATGTACAAGCCATAGGTTGTGAAGTGCACAGATCTGCGGTATTAAGGCCCTGCTCTCCCACATGCTTGGTCTACGTGGGGGGCCCTGGCCCACCACAAATGACCCCAACAGAAAGTGGCGAAGCAAGGGTGTGCCCTGGGCTGGAGGAGGAGTTGCCCACTCTGATTAAGGAGAAAGAGAAGTCCTTCGTTTTTAGTGGACAAAATCCAATGAGAAAAAGAACTCAATCCAGGGATTTCCCTTTTAATTAAACTTTGGAAAAACTGAAAGGAAAATAAAAAGATAATCTCAGCAAGGGATTTGCAACAACCGGAGGCCAAGAAATGGGGCCACCCCACCTTGAGTGCTTGGCCTCCGTCTCATTCGCTCTGTGTCTCTTGGCCTTTGCACCTTCTCCCCACACACTCTCTGGGACCTCTCCACAGCCTTCCAGGGACCAGTTTTCTAATCTTTCTCTCAGTCTCCTCAACTACGAAGTGAGGATAACCACAGAACTTACCTTCTTGGAGCTGTTATGAGGATTCACGTAAATGACATTAAACAGTAATGGAATCAGTGACTCTCACACAGCATACAGGAAGTGCCTGATGAGAGTTAAGCATGATTTATATATTTTCATGGCATCATGCTCAGATAGTTATTTTGCACCTACCTGGGTCACTACATGTGAGTGCTACAGTGATGAGCAGGACATGATCACTGCCCCCAGTCACAGTTTGTCGGAGGAAGAAAGCCTGAGAAACAGTCCCGTGGAATGCACCAGGGTGAGCACTATGATAAGGGTAAGTACAGCGCGCGCCAGGGGAAGCCCTCACCTCACGCTGCAGCCACGGAGGGCCGATGGCATCTTCAGCATCGTTACTAGCTCTGCCAAGATAGTGCTGAGAATGGCTTCAACCCTAGATTTCTTTTGTCATCAACAATCTCCAAAATGTGTCAGCCTCCTTGCTGAAAGTTGTCAGGTTTGATGGTCTCCATGTGATATTGTGTGTGGCCTTTACCTCCGTGGTCAGTACGGGTTGTCCTTTCACTGCTGACACGACTCTTCATGCCCTAGTGGTGATCTCTGATGTCCTAGACACGAATCCTCGGGGGTGATGGTGTTGACCATCCAAATGACTGTAGTTCTGCTTTCTGCGCTAACTGCGAGGTAGCCCGCTAGTGTCTCCAGGGTGGTACCTTTGGCAGATGTGCCAGATGTTTGGGGAGCTACGATGTTATGACTGGTCTGTTCAGAAGAGCAGAGTATGTGTATGTAACCACCAGCTCTTGGCTAGGTTCCGGCACAGCCTTCGAGTTTTAGGTTACATTGTTTTCATTTTTCTGTTTCAGTTCTTCACAGAATTTTACGGCTTGACACGTACAGCTTGACACTTTGATATTAGACAGTGGAAACTGAAATTACATTAGTTGAAGAGAAAAGGTCAGAGCTGAAAATGCATGAATTGTAGATGCTGGTAGCTACTCAGATGTTGTATCTATTACAGCCATTGAACCACCACATTTTTCACTTTGTTCCTCTTTTCTGTGACCTCCTTAGGGTCGATGGCAGCTATCAAAGTTCCTTTGGTTGGCTGATAAGGGGAATTGTTAGAGGAGAAGGGACTGTGGCCCTTTCCACCCAGAACACACTCTCATTGTCTTTAGACTTTTTTCTCTTTTTTTGTCTCAGCCTATGTGTTGGCAGAGATGCCCTCTTGGCTACATCATTCTGTGTCTTAGAAGGAAGGGAGTATTTTGTAAGTGGTTCTTTGATATCCTGAGGCTTGGCACTGGGGAATACACTTGGTTGAAGATAGTCCAAAAGAACTCGGTGGCTTGGATTTCCCGAAGATCAACCTCAGGAAAGGTTACCTGATCCTGCCTGGCCTCCCAAAACTTGTTCCCTCTGCTCTTCTCTGCCTTCATGGAAACTTCATAGTACTGAGATTTTGCTGACTTTCAAGGAAGAAATCTGGCTTTTGAATAAGAACCAAGAGGGAGTGAGACAAGTACAGTGACTGGACTCTTCTTGTGGGGATGCTCCAAGGAAGGCTGTGGCTTCAGGAGGTCCTGTTGGCTGAGGCCCCCAGAGTTTGTGCCAGACTCTCTATGGCCTGGATGGGACTTGAGTCTGTGTCAGCTGCTCAGGTGAAGGTCCCAGACTGGGTCTGCTTCCATCACGCTCTGCAGGTTTGGCTCTGGGGCCCACACTAGGTGAGGCGTGGCCCTGTGGGTAAAGAAGGAGCCCCAGTATCTGTGACACTACACCACAGGTGCTTAAGACCAACACAGGTGTGTCGGCTGAGCTGCTGTCCATATGGGGAGGTGGCTCACTACAGAGGTGGTGGGAACAGACTCTTCTGACAAAAATAATTCATATGTTACCCATCTCCAGTTACAGCCTACTGACACAGCGGCGAAGGCCCCAAGAGGAGCCTACACACGTCCAGAGAAAAGTTCGGCTTTCCCATTATGAGACCCAAATCACTAACATAAACCATGTAGAGACTGTGGAGGATTAGCCCACCTCTTAGCCCAGTTTCTCTTTGAAAGAGTCAAAACTTGCCGGGTGAGCAAACTGTCCTATTCAGAGAAGCAGGTTCCCAGAGACTGCCAGTCTCATACCCTCCCTTCTCCTCTCCTGAAAACTTCAAGTCCCCTCTTCCTGCCCCTCCAGCTCAAGAGCCAGGCGGGGTCTGTGAGCTTTGGGATAAACCCCTAGGGTGGCACTGGGCAGTCAGCAGTACTTACTTCTGGACCATCTGGAATTCTTTTGAATATGTGCCACTGTGCCCTGCATATGATAGGTACTTAATCAGTTGCCCTATTACCTTTACAGCCAAGTTTGACTGATTTCCAGAAAGTTGGAGGAAAATAAGAGACAGAAATCTTTTTGAAGTATTTGTTACAATTTTTCCCAAAGAAGCTGATGACGGTCAAGAGCATTAGAAGATTTCCATTTGCTGCCTTTTATAAGCTGAGCCAACTCTGACCCAGGGTGACTGACGTTTTTATAAGATGGGAGTCTCTGTGAGGACAAATGATTTTCTGTTATTGCGCACGGCACAGAGAAATTATTCTTTTCACAAAGATCTAGACTTCTTCCCAAGATCATGTAATTTCTGACCTTTTCCCTCCTGGAGTAAATGTATATTCTAGGATTCTGTAAGAGAAGCAAATCCTCAACTCATACATACTTATTAATGGTGATTATAAAGGAGCTATAGGAACAGTACGGCATTGGGAGAATGTCTCAGTCCACTCGTGCTGCTGTAACGAAATACCACAGACCTTACAAACAATAGAACTGTATCTGTCACAGTTCTGCAGTCCGGAAAGTCCAAATTAAGGAGTCAGCAGATTCAATGCCTGGTGAGGCCTTGTGTCCTGGTTCAGGGACAGCTGTGTTCTCCCTGTGTCTTCACATGACGGAAGGGCTGAGGGAACTGTGTGGGGAGGTTTTTTTATAAGAACTCTCATCCCATTCATGAGGTTCCATTGCCATGACCTGGTCACCCCCCAAAGGCCCCACCTGCTAACCCATCACACTAGGGGTTAGGTCTCAACATATATATTTGGGGGGGGGTCACAAGCATTCAGTTTATAGAAAAATACAAGGGTGATCAGGAAAAGAAGTACAGAAGTGGATTTCAGCATCTACAATTCCTGGTTAATTAACAGACAGAATGGAAAATCCACAGCTTTTGTTAATTCCAGTGCTATTTGGCTACATTGCTTTTACCCCATGGATTATGTAAGATTTCTAACAGCTTTGGGGAAATGCTTTCTCAATGCAAAATGATTCCAAAGTGAGTGCTCATCGGGGTTGACTCTCCTGGGCTGCTTGCTGAAATGCAGATTCCAGGACTCTGGCCCAGCTCTACTTAATCAGAATCAGAAGCATTCGCCCCAAAGACTCTGTATTTTAAATAAGCTCTCCATGTGGCTCTTATTCCCCATCCCAGTTTGAGAATCGATGCCAAAACCCCAAATCAGGAGCATGCCCAGAGAGTCTTGAACTTTCTTGCCCTTAAACAAAACAAAATGAAAAAATTAAGTCAACAGAAAAAAGAGCCTGGTCGCTTTGGTATGGTCTTTAAATCTCCTTGAGAACTTTGTGTACATGAGCTGTAATCAGACCCATAAGGAGAAAGCTGTGATAGGGTTGGTTTACACTCAACCCGCAGAGCGAGTAGAATGAGATCAATAATCTTTGCCAAAACCAAATTGTACAGACCTGCCATGAATAAATTTAATGTTTTAAAGCCCCCATAGTACAGCCAGGATCTCCAGCCAATTCAGGGAGCCCTTCCAATGTCAGCATCAATTGATTTGAAGTAGTGAAGAGACTCTTAGATTATATTGTAACTCAGTTAATGAAGAGAATGAAGAAAAATGAATCCTATGAACATACCAGAAAAAAGATATAAAATTTTAGCTGACTTGACAAAAATACCAACCTCACCAAAAAATGGTTATGATTCCATTATAAAAATAAAGTCAACAAACTGATCAGTGAGTACCACCAAATTTAACAGTATTTAAGATGATGCATTGCACGTACAAAAAAAATCCTCAATATGAGTGCCCTGAAATATTAGTACTTGTATACAAATGAAATTCAAGAGAGGTCTTCCATATTTCACTATAGCCCTAAAATTTATACCATATTTATACCACAATTTATACCATCAATAAGAAGTTGTATGGATGAAAGGACCTTTTCTAAACTATCAAAGATGTTTAAAAATTGTGACCAATCAGGCTGAAAACTGCATTATCCTTCTGTTTCCTTTATAAAAAACAATGACAAAACCATTTCCATATAAAGGAGTGTGACATGATTTTACATGTCAAGCATTATTATGGATGTTTTTGCTAAGGCATTTTTTTTCTTTTTTTTTGGATGAGATTAACATTTAAATGAGTGGACTTTGAGTGAAGCTGATCACCCTCCCGAGCGTGGGTGAGCACACCCAGTCAGCCGGAGGCCTAGGCGCCCGAAGACTTCTGCAGGTACACTGCCTTTGGACTCAAACTGCAGCCCTTCTCCATGTCTTTGGCCTGCTGGCCCATCCTGTATATTTTCGACCTACCAAGCCTCCACAGTAGCATGAAGCAATTTTTTAAAATAAATCAATCAATAGATGACACAGATGACAGGTAGACAGACAGCTAAAGAGAAAGTTGGCAGACAGCACAATGCCTTGGGAAAGCAGGCAAGGATGAGTTGGCAGTGTGGTCCATGTGTGCAATGTGAGACCTCCGATGCACTTCATTTGCAATGTATGTAAAACTTTAAGGCAAAGTTCTTAAGCAAAATGAATTTGGTAAAGTGAGAATAAGATATTCACACATCTACTTCCCAATAACATTGACTTCAATTGTTGAATTCTGAGCCAGGTCAATGTTATCAGGGAAGATCTGGGAGAACTATGCCAGTCATTACTGTAAAATTCATTTTACACTTAGTGGTTCGGCAACCTATTTGTTTTAAAGAGATGAAGAGTTTAATTTAGAGAATTCCTCTACTAATAAGATTATTTAAGAGTAAAATTAAGACTTCCGGCCAAGATAGAGGCATAGGTAGAAACACTGTACGTCCTCTGACAACCAAGATTAAGGACAACAAATATTTATAAACAATAACACAACCAGAACACAGAAAATTGAACTACAGAAGTCCAAAAACCATTCAACCAGACCTGTAAGAGGGGCAGAGCTGGCAGCTGGCAGAGAGGGAAAGCGGCAGGAAAACATGGTGGCTGCCAGGCTCGGGAGCGCCGGGTGGCGTAGGTGGCGTAGGTGGCATAGGTGGCATGGAGCTTGCAGACCCCAGATGCAGGGAGGAGACGAGCAGAGCACGCAAGTCATGCAGGGCAGTTGGCCAACCGTGGACACACATTCATGTGCAGATAAACTAGGCAAGAGCGGGCAGTGAGACAGACCGCATAGCCCAGGGCCCCAGCGACAGGCAATAAAGCCTAAAAACACCGATTGAAAAGGTGCTGGGAGAGGTTCCTAGCCTCACAGGAGAGGTCGCCAGGGAGACCCACAAGGTCCCGGAGTGTGCATAGGCCCTCCCACCTGGGAACCAGCACCAGGGGGGCCCAGTTTGCTTGTGGGAGGCAGCAGAGGGGACGCAAATTCGAGAGAGTATGAGAGTATGGAACAGGCGCCATTGTTCCCTCTCTGACCCCGCCCCCACAGACAGCGTCACAACCCTGCGACTAGGCTGCCCCGCCCTGGTGAACACCTAAGGCCCCGCCCCTCATACCTAACAGGCGCCACCTGACCAAAAATGACTCAAACAGAAGAAAAGCTCAGAGCCCCAGAGCCAATACTTCTGGCAAGCAAGAGATAGCCGACCTATCAGATGCACAGTTCAAAGCACTGTTAATCAGGATGCTCACAGAATTGGTTGATTTTGGTCACAAATTAGATGAACAAATGAAGGCGTTCATAAGTGGAATGAAGGAAAATGCACAGGGAGCCAATAGTGATGGGAAGAAAACTGGGACTCAAAGCAATGGAGTGGACCAGAAGGAAGAAACGAACAACCAAGCAGAAAAGAATGAAGAAACAAGAATTCAAAAAAATGAGAAGAGGCTTAGGAACCTCTAGGACATCTTTAAACGTTCCAACATCCGAATTATAGGAGTACCAGAAGGGGAAGAGGAAGAGCAACAAGTGGAGAACTTATTTGAACAAATAGTAAAGGAGAACTTCCCCTATTCTGGCAAAGGAAATAGACTTCCAGGAAGTCCAGGAAGCTCAGAGAGTCCCAAAGAAGGTGGACCCAAGGAGGAACACACCAAGGCACATCATAGTTACATCAGCCAAGATTAAAATGAAGGAGAGAGTTCTAGAAGCAGCAAGAGATAAGGGGACAGTTACCTACAAAGGAGTTCCCATCAGACTGTCAGCTGATTTCTCAAAAGAGACCTTACAGGCAAGAAGGGGCTGGAAAGAAGTATTCCAAG
>PVKM010032368.1:0-16430 GCA_004027735.1 Carollia perspicillata
AAATGTTCAGGAAGTGCATGAAAGAGATCAATAAATGATATGCGATAGCATAAAATCAAGCACAAAAGTGGGCACAAGGAAAGTTCAGAAAAGTGAAAAATTAGTAAGGCAAGGTCAGAGTAGCATGCCTGCCTGGGGAGTAGAAAGCTTCCTGGAATTTAGGGAATGTTCACATCCGAGGGCAGTTTGCATGGGTGTAATGTCAGACTGGAAGGCTTCCCCCATAAGAAGTGTTGTGTGTGTAAGTACAGAAGTGAGCCTGCGCTGTCTGCTGTGCAAAAACGTCAGCTAACAAAAACCTCTCTGACGAAAGTGAAAGCCAGGAACCCTATTACTGCACATCACCTGCCTTTGTTCCAAATGCCAGGTGCAAGATCTCCTGGGGCAAATATCCCACTGCCACGCTGATCTCTAAGATAGCCAGGTAGAGGGACAAAAGCTTCACTCCAAATACAGGTGCCTCCAAGCATCTGGATGCTTGGTGTCGTGTATTCTGAACAGCTGCTTTGATAAAGCTGTTTTACTCTCCACCTGGATGTTGGTCGTCAAGCCCGGCATTAACTGCTGGGAGTTTCCAAACTCTCAAGGAGAGAAATGAGCGAATACTCCTGCCTGCAGTCAGAGCAGGTTCTGAGCCCCACAGGGCAACACTCCTGTATTTAATGGGATGTGGCTTAGCTCTTGGGATTTGCTGTGAATTGAGTCCGTGGAGCTGGGACGTTTCATCCTGACTGTTCTACACCCTCCCTGTGGAGATTTTATAGAAATTTCTCCATAAGCCACAGAAGGACTTTTCAAGTTGAAATATTGCACTTAGTTGCTAAGAGGAGACTAGGAGCATGATTGTGACATGCACTGTTGACAGACCAGACTTTGTAAGTGCTGACAATTAAAATTATTTAACACTAATTACACTGAAGAGTAGATTCTCTGTTCATTCAGATACTTACACCTGGAGGCAGTGGCTACATTCAAAGTGATCTTCATTTTGCCTTTATGATAGCAGATCTTTTCATCTTCCCTCCCGTAACAGGGGTTCCCTGGACCCCAAAACAGGCATATCTCTGACACAGATCCCCAGAGTCATTCTGTATCAGTGGTGAATTCACTGCATTTTTTCTTCTATCATCCTTTTCAAGAACAAATTAATAAAAAAATGTCCCCCATTCATGCAGAGTAACTTTCTATCTCTGAGCCTTTTTGCTTGCTGACCTCAACAATATCAGATTATATCACTTCTACTCTAAGCACTTTCAAAGACATTTTGTTTTCATACAGAGTTCTTTTCCAAGGTGAATTCATTATACCTTTGTCCTCTGTTTGCTGTTATCTTCTTTTGTATGCAGTTCATTTTCCTATGTAGATTGAACAATCCTTTAGACCACTGATCTTAATTTGTATTTCTTTCCTCCTTCTTTCCACCCAGGATAATGTGACTGTTTAATAGACTCGACGAATTTTCATGGATTAATAATCTGGGGACAGATGGAGAGGAAGGACTCTCAGCTAGACTACAGAGGTTGTGACTGTCTTGGCCAATATTATATCCTCAGGGCTTGGAACATAGACTTGCAAATAGCAGGTGTGAATGAAAAAATATCAAATGGGTAAATCAGTGTAAAGTAGAAGTTTCTGCAGAGAAGTCTGGGTTTATGTGGTGGGCAGAATCATAGCTCCCCCAAATGTCCAATCGTCAGGTCCTGGGAATGTTCATCTGTATGACAACAGGGGCTTCACATTTGTGATTAAATCAAGAATTTTGAGATGGGGAGATTATTCTGAAACATCCAGGTGAACCCGGTATAATCATAAGGGTCCTTATACATGACAGGGAGACAGGAAATTGAGAGGGAAGACAAATGTGCCAACAAAAGCAGAAGTTGGAACCATGTGATGGCTGGCATTGAAGATGGAAAAAGGCCACAAACTAAGGAAGGCAAGCCACCTCTAGAAGTGAGAAAAGGCAGTGAAACAGATCGTCCCCTGCTGCCTCCAGAAGGACTGTGGCCCACTCCTTGGTTTTAGCCCAGTGAGGCCCATTTCAGACTTTGGACATCCAGAACTGTCAGATAATGAAATTATGGTATTTTAAGCCACTCCATTTGTAGTAATTTGTTACAGTGGCCACAGGAAACAAATACAGATCACGTTCTAGTTCAGCGAGTATCTCTCCAAATTCTCCAGACCTCAGAGTCCTATTCTATAAATGGCTGAAAATGATGCTTTAACATTCTAGCACACGCATGCAGATTAATTGTTTAGGACAGAGATTGGCATTTGTCTAGGCTCTAAATGGATGTGAGGATTAAATTAAAGAGTATAGATAGAGTGTTTAGTGATATTTCTGATAAAAAGCATGCCCTTCAAATGCAGGAGTTAGATCCTGGAAACTTACAAAATGAGTGAATTGGCAAAGAGCTAGGTTGTTTAATTTCAGGAACCTAAGGAAAGTAGAATGAAGAACTGAGGTTGCTAACAAACTTATAAAACTCCTTATGAATAACTATTTCTTTGACTAAGATACAGTATAATAAGGGTATCCTAAATAAGATGATGTTAATATTTTATACATTTTAAACGTGCAGTAGTAAATCCTTCGCTTTTCATTGGCATTTAGAATTCCTTGCCAGGAGAAACACTTGAGGAGGGAATAACTTACTTGTTTCAAAATGTGTCCTTGGCTTGATTGCAGTACTGTGCCTGCTAGGTACTTGCTTTCTTGTTCTTCCCCAAGGCGGGTCCTCCTATCTCTGCACATGGGATCTAACAACTGCAGGAGTGCTTAAATCCCTAACAGTCCCTACCTTTCCTGCCACCCTGGTGCCTACCCCTAATAATACCTCGTATACCTACTCTAGTTCCAAATCTACTGCAATTCTAAGGTTGGGTTCTATTTTTCCTCATCCGTAGGCCTTTCTCAAAGCTCTCCCCAAAATTATCTTTGCTGTGCTGACACTGCTTTATCTTTTTTCCTACCCATGCCCCCCTCTATTCTATCTATAATAGGCATCGCAAAATTCACATTTACTGGAACGAAATTTTCGTGGTTGCAGAAAACATACAGATAGAAATTCTCGAGTAATGAGATTTTGCATAAGGGAAACTCTCAGTGGGGGAGGGAAGGCCATGCTCCATAAAGTGGCAGCCCCCTTCCTCTCCTCGCTCTGTCCCCAGGCCAGCTTTCGCCTCCGCTCCTTGGGCCCTGCTCTGGGGATTCAGACACAGCATTATCCAGTTTTAATTAAGCTACCTCTCACAAAGTGGACGCGTGGCTTCTAAATCTCCCTGTAAAGAAACTGCAAAACACCAATAATGCAAGCACCATGCCACAAGAAAATAGCAGAGCTGGTACCTCCCCTAATTCTGCTACATCGTTGCTTGTCATCCAAATTAGGAGCAAAGAACAGGGACGATCTACTCAGGTCTGATGGACAGTGGCCCAAAATATTGACATTACCCCGAAGTCTATTTGAAACGTGGATTCACACCCAGTAATATTATGAATCTCACCCCAGGTATATCTGTGCCTCGAGATATTAGTGCATAACAGAACAAAGCATTCAGTACGCAGATATGAACATATGAGGACAGATGTTAACAGGTTTTTTTGTAGGAATGTTTAAAATCATGCATTACTTATTTCATCATTTCATGAAATTATAGCATACGTAGTGATTTAGAAGATTAGGTTTAATTTCTTAATTGATTTTTAGAAGATAAAAAGTCATGTTCACTCTGGCACAGGGGGAAAGACTGAGATAATAGATGGAAAAGAACATGGTAATGAGCCGAATATATTCCTTTGTCAACAGATACGATGATGCTCTATTTAGACACCACTGCTAAATATTTAAAGAAATAAACATTTAAACAATTACAAAACAGAATGTTGTACTGGGAAATGAATGTACAAATGTTTTCATGTGTTTGTTTGTAGAGTTTTCTAGAACTCTCATTTAATACTAAAGTATCTGAAAAAAGTTTTTGTATGTGAGCCTAAAATGCAAAGATGCCCTCACACACCTAGTGGATTTAATAAACACGGTGTTTTATGGGATAAAAGTATAAATAGAACCATTGTTGGAGCAGATGCTCTCATTAGAAGTAAAGGGGAAAATGGTGTTAAGTTTGCAGATAGCACCACACTTAAAAATTATTTACTGCCTAAGTCATAAACTACTGCATCAAAGTTGAAGTAGGAGGCACAAAAAAAGGCTATATAGGATGCAGTTAATGTGGTCAATGTCTCTTAAACAAGAATGAGTAAGTAAAATTTTTGCTATATTTCTGTGAGATGGGAAATGGCTACAGAAGTCTTTTTTACACTACAACTTTTATTGAGGAAATTATTTCACAGCAGAAATTTTAAAGGGCTTCAGAACAATAAGGAGAGCTATGCATTTCTCATTTACAAAAAATGCCAGGCTTCTAAATTGGGTGACCTTCTTTCTGTGTAATGAGAATCAACTGTCAGTAGCCAGCAGATACATTTGTAAAGATAAACCCACTCGATCTGTCCCTGCAAGGTAAAAGTGGCATTTCATGGTGATAGCATTTCACAGTGCTCACAGAAGAAACTCATACCATGGAGACAACATTTTGAAAATATGTATTTGAAAATATTTACTTTCTTATGTTATTTACGTATTTATTTATTGGGTCAAAAAAACTGACTTAAGCTCCAATTTATTTCAAGCATTATCCTTTAATCAGATGACTCTGATCACCCTGTGAGTTAGGGACCCTTTCCTGCATTCTCGTCCTTTCACTGTCTGCACAGGTGCCATTATTGGGCTTGTAGCATTATTAGAGGCTGCTATTTATATCTGCATCTCCTCCATTAGACTCTGAGTTTATTGAGATCAGGAGCAAAGCAATGGTCCTACCAGGATGAGAACAGAATTCCTCAGAGTTGCTCTGTAAATGTTTGGTAATTGAATTTAAAAATCAAAGACAAAATGGACCAAGGGCCTGAAATAGTTGGCCAGTATCCGTACTTCTGGCATGGACATGAACGACATAATCACGGTAACGACTAATGCATGAACTACTTTATGTTTACTGTGGTCAAGGCACTGATCAAACACTCTGCATGTGTTTTCTTATTAAAAATTCACTATAATCTTAGTGGAATGTACTATTATTATCCCCAATTTATAGATGTGGTAAAGGAACTTGTCCCAAATCTTATAGTCAGTTGTCTGAGATACAGTTCAGGTGGTCCGCTCACAGAGCCCAGGTTCTGTGCCATGGGAAAAACAAAGTTTGGCACCCAGCTTCAAAAGCTGAGTTGTGCACTTACAGACTATATAGTACCAACAATGACAATAATAGAAGGGCAATTACATATTAAGGACACTTGATGTAATACAAACTATTCTGCCTTAAATATGTGGGAATTTATATCCCATGAGGTTACAGATTCTATCTTGTCAGTCTGTATTCTCCATGACATATAGTTTTGTCTTATTAGACTATTTGTAAAATCGTCTTTATTCTGTTATTATAGAATAAATAAAGGAATGAACGTATGAATGAATTTCATGGTCTTCACACAGCTGATTATCTGACATTGTAGCACAACAAACCAACCAGTAGTCCTGATGTAAAACCTAGAAAATGTCGACTTGGGAAGTTTCAGCCTTTTCTCCGGTGTCTCATAGCTGGTAAATGTCACGCCCCCTCCTTTCCCTTAGCTCACACAGTGCATCCAGATTGTCCCTCTCAGTCCTGTTTATTTGGCCTGCAGTAAAAGAGGCTTGGGAAGATGGGTCACAATCTTAAAAAAAGGATTTAAAGTGTCTTCAAGTGTCCCTGCTGGTGCGGTTGGGAGTTGTTCCACAAAGCAAAAGGTTGCGGGTTCAATCCCAGTCAGGGCATACGCCTGGGGTGCGGATTCAGTCCCAGTTGGGGTGTGTGTGAGAGGTGACCAATTGTTGTTTCTCTCAGGTACCGACGTTTCTCTCCCTTCCTTACCCTTTCTTTAAAAACAAATAAAATAACATAAAACAAAGTGCCTTCAAATAGAAAAGGAATTAAGCTGAGGTAATATAGCTCTAGAGGGCACATGTAGGAGTGCTAGAGGAAGTAAAAGAGAGACAGTCTTCACTTAAATAGAAGAAGGAACTTTCTAGTGTTTGGAGATGTTCTGTAATGGGAAAGGTCGTCTTGAAAGATTCAAATGGCCCATTGCCGAGAAGCGCTTCCTGCATGAGGTGGTGGGTGGAACTTGCCCACTTTCTGTCTCAGAGACTTTATGTGATTAAATGAAGATCACACGGGGCTGTGAGAAGGTACATTCCGTACCTGAGGTGCCATTGTTAATCATTAGTCATATATGAAATTAACAATAATAGCAGATTATTGCTATTTATAACTCTTTATTCATTAGCATCTATTTGTTTCCACAACTATGACATGCTGATGATAATAACAGTACCTTCTTTATGGTGTTGTTGAGAGAATTAAATGAGTTGATATCTATGAAGTGCTGAGAATGATATCTAATACATAGTAAGCATATCATTTCTATTTTAATTTTATTAATAATAATATATTCCATTTGTTGGATTCCTCCTATGTGCTACACATGCATTTCATTTAGGCCTCACCATATCCCTGGTGTAGGCATCAATATCTTTATTTAATAGGTGGGAAAATGGAGACTGTACCCAGCATATCATGCTGCTATCATTCATCTATTCATGATCTCAAAACAGTAATTTATGATAGAGGAGACTGGTTACCCTTCTAGGTGAAGAGCATGGTATTGAGCCAAACCAACACCCATTTAATCTTGGGACCACGGCCTCTTTCCCCCTTTCTCCACGGTTCTTGAGAACAAAGTGTGAAATGCCCCTTTGCCAATGGGGACTTGGTGAGAAAGGGAAGTACACTCCTTCTCTCTCCTTGATGCTGAGTTTAGGTCTCTGTGTGTTAGGAGGGGGAGCACAGCCTGCAGGTGCTGGAACAGCCCTCCTGGTAGTCACTAGCTTTGCAGAGGAAAGGGAAGTGAGTGACAAAATTCCACATGATGGGCCAAAAAGCCAGGCCATGACATTCCTCAAACCTGCTCCCTAATTGCAACTCTGCCACTTAGGCAAGTCATTTAACTTCTTTCAGCTCATTTCTTCTATTTAGAAAATGGGGGTGATAATGCTCACCTGTCAGGAATGCAAAGAAATTGAAAGACGTAACATGGAATTTGGCACCTGTTGCGATGTCTACCAGAGACTCTAGTCAAGTCAGCCTCTTCCTGTTCCTTTCTGCTGTCTATGGTTTTTCATCATCACATCTTCTGACTTCCACCTCCACCCCCCGCACTCCTCCAGCACCAGAGAGCAGAACAACTCCTCATTGGACTTGTAACAGGGTACAGCCAAGAGGGAAGCCCCAAATAGGGATTTGTAATAGGGTCCAGAAGAGCTTGGAGATAATTGGCTCCACACCACAGGGCCACGCCTGCCAAGAATGCTGGCAGCTGTGGCCAATTGTGGGAGGAGCCGGAAATGAGGCTGCAGAGGAAGATTGGCGCTGGGATTTAAGTGGAGTCATGGCAGCCATTGATGTCTCCCTTTTGGGGACAACGTGTGTGTTTAGGACCACGCAGCTTGGATGAGAGTCAGGACCACGAGGCTCTAACCCTTTTGCCATGTGGAGGGTGCTGGGAGGACTGTGTGTATTTGTGGAAAACTTTAGTTTGTATTTCAAGTAAATAATAAGTTCCTTTCCATTTCACTGATCTCTGTCATTGAGAGATGTCTTTCCGATTAGCGGCGGACAATCAAGCCCAGTTGGTGGTCCAGACAGTATTAGTGTACCATCCTCTGGAATCCGGACCCCCTTGGACCTCTGTTCTGTAACAGAGTTACCATTTGAAACTTTAACCCAAAGCGAAGTATTGCTAGGATCTCTAGAGACTAGCCACGTTTAAATGGGACTGTAAGAAGCTTCCAGACAGCCAGTGCCAGAGGATTTAACAGCCATCATAGAAGTCCAAGAAGGGATGAGACAAAACTGTGCCTACAATGCCATCACCCCACCTCTCCTTCTGTAGCTTGAAAATCAGGATACCTGTGAAATGAAGACATTTACACCTGGTTGAAATAGCAGGCGTTGTAGCCTTTCTCAGAGGGTATGATTTCATCAAGGGATGTGGCAATGCCATGAGTTCTTGGGAATTTGACAGGGTAAGATCATAGGACTGAGATACTCAAAATGTGGGGATGCCATAGAAAAATCAGCCACCTCAAGACCCACCCACCCCAGGACAAGTGTGAGATGGGGAGTTTTGAATTTGCCACCAGAATTTAATGAGCTACTTCCACACATGCGGGAGCCCTGGAAAGCAAGCATCACAGACTCTCATTGAACGGCCCAGCTGTTCTCCCAAATTTCCTCTCCTGTTACAGTTGATCATTTATTAAAAAAGCAGAAAAATGTCTGACAGTTTAATGAGATTTAGGTGAAAGAAAAGGCTGTATTGTAATGTTTTTCAGGTAGTAGAAATAATTCATAAAGTTTCTGAAACTCACTCAGCTTGGCTCCATTTTTAAAAGTGTTTTCACAAATTTTGAAGAACAAATATTATACCATTATCAGACATCAAAAAGACTGCAGTCCAATACATAGCCGTTGCACCTCCATTCACTCGGCTCGCCTTCACTCAGCTGGGTCTTACTGACGATCATCCTCAGACTGAGCGCTGTCCATGGCTGGCATTTCTCGGTGTAGGTGATGTTTTCTTCACACACAGCCCTGGCCTTAAGGTGCATTAGGATGACAGCTGGTGACCTATAGAGTGGTGATTATAGAAAGTCCTCTTCAAAGACATGCAGATCAATTCATTGATGAGCTACAGTGTAGGGAAAGAACTTGACAATGATGATGCAAACGTGGAAAGTTCTAGACAGGGGCTGAGCAAATCAATTAGTGAGGGATTTTTAGGAAAAAAAAGAAAAGCATTGGATAAAGAAAGTGTTATATTGGGTTGGCCAAAAAGTTTGTTTGTTTTTCTGTAAGAGGGCTCTAGTAGCACTTAATTGTCTTTAACTTCATTCAA
Organism: Carollia perspicillata; assembly: GCA_004027735.1. Classification (NCBI taxonomy): domain Eukaryota; kingdom Metazoa; phylum Chordata; class Mammalia; order Chiroptera; family Phyllostomidae; genus Carollia; species Carollia perspicillata. Next base: position 9,062 of record PVKM010032368.1, read on the forward strand.
AACAATTTTTGTTAGACTGTGTTGTGACAGTTGTCATATCAGTGTGCATTTAAAAAAATTGAAATTGGTGAATTCTTGTATAGCCATTTTAATGTTGAAGATGGAAGAAAAGATGCAACATTTTTAGCATATTGTGCTTTATTATTTCAAGAAAGGTGAAAAAACACAACTGAAATGCAAAAAAAATGATTTGCTCAGAGTACAGAGAATGTGCTTTGACTGATTGAACATGACAAAAGTAGTTTGCAAAGTTTAGTGCTGGAAATTTCTCGCTGGAACGATGCTCCATAGTCAGCTTGACTAGTTGAAGTTGATAGCAATCAAATTGAGGCAATTAATTGAGAACAATCAACATTGTACTATGGGTGAGAGAACCAACATACTCAGAATATCCAAATCAATAAAGTTTTTGGTGAAAATGAAAAATGTGTCTTTTATTTTATGGAAAAAGACATTTGGATTTTTTGCCCAACCCGACAGATTACTTTTTAAAGTCATTTTAAGTACTGAGACACTAAGATTCTGATGGACAGAAAGAAACAAAATGGTCTGCAATGTGACTTATTTCCAGCCCTGAATCCACTGAGCCTGAGAATCACATAGAACGATTTCCACTGTGTGTGTGGTATGTGTGCCTGACAAACATCTTTCACATATATTGGAGATGCAGTACAATCAAAATATGAAATGGGTATTAATATCTGCATTTCAGAGGAGACTGACGATTAAAGGCTGAAAAATTACTGCAGACCACTCAGCTCATGAATTTCAGAGCTAGGATAGCTCATTGGGATCTAAATCCTGTTGACGTCTCCTAGAGCAATTAGGAAGGCAAAACATCTGTGAACATAATGATAAAGTGAACACAGGAAACTGAGGGGAACAAAGACAACTGCAAAGTTCTGAACAGGTTTGAAAGGGACAATGGTGACAACATTGCTAGAACAAGAAAGGCAGTCGAGAAACTTGTTTCGTTTGGACATTGTTAATGTTTGGGCTACTTCTAGTGGAAGATGATGGTCATTGAGAGAACAAAATCCAAAAAGCAATTATGAAGTAATTAATTAAGCTGACACCTAGTACTTGCCAATAATACCTAGTATAGGTATTTTTGTATGTCAACTAATTTAATGCTCACAACTTTAAGAATAGGCACTATGAGTGGGGAAACTGAGGCACAGAGAAGTGAAACAACTGGTCAGAGGTCACACAGTTAATAGATGGAAAAGCCAGGAGTTGAACTCAGGAGTCCTGCTGCAGAGTTCACACTTTTGGCCGTTAAAATGTACACGAAATCTGTAGTCACACAGATTAGGAGCACCTGCCACACACACCCCTCCCCCAGGTCAGTAAGGGGAGGCTTCTCAGAAGGCATAAAGCTTGAATGAGAAAGTTAACAAACTACTTTTCACATCCTGGTACGTGATCTTATTTGACCATTGCATTTTTTCTCATAGAAAAAGAAAAGGAGAACTAGCTCTGTGAAAGTGTAAGACAGAGCTCACGTCCCAGGGGATCCTCTTGGTAGTGTCCACTTTTATCTGCGCACGGGACTGGCTTGGTTATTTGGACTTAAGGTACAATCGGTTCAGCCAAATAATACAACAACCTGTGTGTCAGTTCATCTTTCAAATCAGTTTTCTAACTGTGCCAAAAATTGCGCTTAGAATGAAGCTACCAGCAAAGACAGAAGCATAGCCAGCTGCATTTACAGTCCTGGTCAAGTCACAAACAGATGGAAAATATCCCCATCCCACTTAGGATAATCGATATTTAGCCCAGAACCATGTGCAGTTGTTAATGATGTTTGCTGAAGATGATGTATTGAGGCATTTGCTACAGAAATGTGAAACACCAGCTTGCAATGGAAAGAGTCGGGGGTTGGGGCAGAGTGATATGGATGGAAGTTTCTTGAAAGCATTGTGGGAAACATCATTTGGATATGATACTCGGACAAGGAGTTGATTTATTAATATTGGAAGGGTTCATGGGAGAAAGGAAGTGAGGGTTATGAGAGAATGACCCTCCTGTAATGGTGGGTGGGAGAATTCTTGCAGTGTGTATGTTAGCCTTGCTGGTCGTGAAGGTCTTTGGACTTCCTGGGTCTGTGCTGTCTAACATGGTAGCCACTGGTCACACATGACTACTGAGCACTTGAAATGCGGCCAGTCTGAACTGACATGGAATAGCATGTGTAAAGCACAAACTGGGTTTAAGGCCAAGTATAAAATGTAATGTAAAAGATCTCATGGATAATTTATACTTGACTACCTATTGAAATAATAAAAATTTTAATATGTTAATTTAAATAAAATATAGTAGTGAAATGACTTTTTGCCTGAGTTTTTCCTTTTTTAATGTAGCAACTAGAAAATTGAAAAGTCACATGTGGCTCATATTATGTATCTGTTGGGCAGCACTGCCTTGAGCCTTTCAAATGGGTTGGGCACATCCCTGTTGGTAGGAAGAAGCCTACCATAGCGACTGGTTTGAGAGTGGATGGGGCCGATAACTCAGGTGGGGAGGTTATCACTGGGACTCAAAGGGTGTCTGCCAGCCATGCTCCCTGAGAGTAGAATACTCATCCTGGGAAAAATAAGTTAGGAGAAGGTTTTGCATTCATGGGAGGGGAAGTCTTGCATCTGGCTAGAGACAGGGTAAAAAGAGTCAACAGTTGGCTTCACTGAGGCTAGAGCTGGGAGGTAGCCAGGATCCAGTGACTTCTGAGGAGCAAGCTGGTACCTGGGAGGCCAAGAACTGGACAAAGTGCTGACTCCCAGACTGGGCTCAGGATGGTTTCCTTTAATACAGGACCCTGTTCCTTGGAAAGGTATCCACCTGGACACTGCTTGTACTCTCTACCTTCAGTTCTTTTATAGTAAATATTTTTCTTAATTTCATGAACCTCATGTTTGCCCTGGGAACACAAAGAATTTTTGCACAAGCTTATCCAGGCTTTTAAAAGGACCATGGCACAACTCCAGGAAACAGATGTACTGCTGTGTACTGGGGAATGTTTTAATTTTAATTTTTAATTTTCTAACGAGAGGATGAAACTTCCACGACACCAGAAACCATGTCTGTACTGTTCTCTGAACCTATGCTCCTAGCACAGTGCCCGGAACATAGCAGGTATCCAGTAGTGGGTTGCTGAATGAAGTAATGACTCAAGAGGAAAGTGACACCGAAGAGGACAATGTCAGACCAACTGCCTCTCCCTGGTGGCAGCTACCCAGAATAACTCTTGGAAGATTTTGCCTTTCAAAAATCAAAGCACATACTAAAGTGAAAACTGGATCTTCCACAAATAATGGAGGAAGTGAGTCTAATAAAACAATTATAGCTGCCATCAATGGAGGAGTTCCCAGGAGCCACAGCTAAGGGCTTTACATGTATTATCTCATTATATCTACATCAAAGAATTAACTATGACCTGTGCAACATTAAATCTCATTTTATAGATGAGGCAACTGGGATGCAAAGAAGTCAAGGAATCGGCTGAAAGTTACGGAGTTAGCAAGGGCGGGGCCAGCATTGGAATCAGACAGCCTGACTCCAGAGTCCATTCTCCCAGGCATTCTGCTGTAATTGCATTCCAGTTAAGTAGCATCCATAAACGGAAATATGGTACATATGTCTCTCTTTGTGAAGGCCTTGCTCTTCGCGTGGGTGAGTGTATATACACATAGCTGTGCACATGGGTGCTGGCACTAGGGTGGAACACATGTCTTTCTCTGTTTTGCTCCATGCCAGAAAGATACGAATATTTTATTGGACTCAGCAGTTGGAATCTTTTCAATACATTTACCTGTTTGTTCTAATTACATTAAAGTGTAATTACTTTCGACATAGCTGCATATGTAAGTAAGTTGATCTTTCAGATTATCAGATTCTGTGAGCAGAGCTAATATTTCTGGTTCCAAATTGTTGAGGTACCACTGCCACTACACACACACACACACACACACACACACACACACAATCACGTACATGCAGACACACATACATAAGCTCAAAGCGTGTCCTCTGGACTGTGTACCTTACATCTACAACAGGTCATTTAGAAAACTCTCAATCCTATTCAAGCAACAGCACACAGAGATATAGGCTCTGCCTTTATTTTAGCTACTTTTCTGTTGTATGCAAAGCTGTTTCTTACAGTGCTGTATATTTATTTTTTAAAAATGTGAAAACAATGTAAAAGTCAAATGAGAAGAATAGTTAAGCAAACAATAGTTCCATAAGATAGCACATTACATTCTATTAAACTTATAAGTTCAAAGTAGTTATTTATAAGGAAAAAGGAGCCATGATTAAAAGTTAAGTGAAAAAATAGGACATAATGTGTTTGAATTAGGATATCTGTTCTCTATAGCAATATTTATAGAAGGAAGAATATATACCAAAATAGTATCAGTGTATCTATCTGCATGGCAGAATTAGAGGTCTTTTTCCTCTACATATTTTTTGTATTTTTAATTTTTTTATTTTAATTGTTGTTCAAGTACAGTTTTCTGCCTTTTACCCCCATCTCAGCTCACCTCCTTCCCGTTTCCACCCTCCCTTGTTATTTTCCTTTATACTTGTTCCTGCAAACCCTTCAGGTTTTCTATTGTACACATATTTGTTTATATATATATATATATATATATATATATATACACACATATATACATATATATTTTATTGGACTCAGCAGTTGGAATCTTTTCAATACCTTTACCTGCTTGTTCTAATTACATTAAAATGTAATTACTTTCAACATAGTTGCATGTGTAGGTAAGTTGATCTTTCAGATTATCAGATTCTGTGAGCAGAGCTAATAGCAGAGCTCTGCTACTAGTAGAGCTAATATACACACGTGTATGTGTGTGTGTGTGTGTGTGTGTAATTTAGCTGGAGTCGTCTACTTTCTATGGTGTGATTTGGAAAAAAAAACACTTTGAAGAGGTGACATTTGAATTGAAATTGCAGAGAGGACAAGAGACCAGTCATCAAAAGAGCATTCCAGATAGAAGAAGAGGAAACACTTCTTCTGGGGAAGAACAGATGATGAGGTGGCTGGAACGAAGGGATTGCGAATGGGAGAGTGTAATGCGAGGGGAATACAGAGGTAGGCGAGGGTCAGACCATGTAAGAGTCAGGGGAACGGCAGGAATTAGATTTCCCAAAACAGGAAGTGTAGAAGTTGCCAGCAATTAATTTCAGCCTTTCCCAGAGAGGTGTAATGATCATGTTTATGGTGAGTAAGCTGTCTAATGTATACCCAGGGACAAATTCTGAAATGTTATAACATTAATCTTACAGTTACTTTTCATCTCAGAAGTGAAAGAAGTGGGCTAAGGACACGTACAATTAACTGAGGAACAGTCACACAAACACACACTCAAGGGGTTGGTGCTACCACAGGAATTTGGCCATGACTTTTGCTTGTCAGGTTGCCTATTGTGCATGTGGGTTACTCTGTGAAGGCACAGCCATTGGTCCAAGTTTATGCTGAAGTCCTGTGGGCCAGAAATGAATGTTTAGTAGTCAGTGTTGATCTTGGGAAAAATGCGAAGGAGAACTGGTATCCAGGTCCTGAGAGAGAAGGATGAGGGAGCAAAGATTGTGAAGTCCAAGGGAGCAATTATAGAGGATACGGGAAAGGGGACTCAAGGGCAGGGTCAAGACCAGAATACAGGAAAGAGGGAGCTTGCTGGCCTGGGAGTGCAGGGAGGACAGATGCCCAGGAACAGCATTCAGGTGGTGAGGACACTTGCACCACACACATGGACACACATGTGGACAGGAAAGGACTTGTGATGGGGGCACATAGTGGAGCTGATTTAGAGAAGAGGATTAGCATTACTCAGTTCATAATGCATCTGTGGAGCACAGGAGAGGATGAAGAGCAGGCTCAGGCTGTTTGTCACATCTTCATGCCCTCGAGACCTTCAGTAGTGTTTTCATAGGTAGGCAATGCTCAACAAATATTAATTGCTTTGAATTGGCAAAGGGGCCACAGCAGAGAGCCAGCACCTCCCTAAAGTTTCAAACTGCATTTCAAGATGCCCAGAGATACCTCAGAGGTCCCTTTAGGGAGTGATGGGGGAGAAGCCAAGCAGAGCCCTGAACCTCTGCCCAGCCTACAGCAGGCAGCTCTGCTCTCATCTGAGTCACATACAGGGATCTGGGAGAACTGGAAATAGGATGCTAATGAGAAGCAGCATTTGAAAGCCATTGGCTTCAGGAAGGCCAGAACACATCCCTTCTCCCCGTCGTTGGCCAATTCAAACCAAGACATGTGGGAGCTAGCAAAAAGCAAGACAGAATTCCTGGGGAGAGCCTTCACATGTGACCTAAATACAGATAGTCTAATTAATCGTTGCCTTCGGGAAGGGTAGCGTCCTTTCAGCAGTCACCACCTCGATCACCAGGCACTCAGTGTGGTCTCCTGGGCAGCAGGGGCCACCATAGGAAGCGCTGTTCACTCCTGTACTACCAAAGGAATCCCCGTTGTCACTTTCTCCTCTCTCTTCTCTTCCAACATAGGCTATCATAGGCAAAATCCTGCCCTTTCTTCCACTTCTGACATTTATGAAGTGACATTCCCATCTGGCAGCTGCTCCCAACAAAGAGAGATTGACTGGAAGCTTCTGTGAGAGCCTCCGGAAATTCTCCAGGCAAGCCCTACATTTGGTTGCATTTCTTTGCCTTCTGCTCCGTGATGTTTCCCATAAGGATTTAGAAAGAAGCAGAGAGGAACCATCTGACTTGATTGTGTTTAGGTGATTAAAATGGGGACCGAGGGTGTCAAGCTTTTCATGTAGCAGATAATATCCTCTGGTTCTGGAATTGCTTTAATTAAAAAAAAAAAAAAAAACCGACTTCTGTGAAGCTCTCTCAATGCACAATAGTCACAAGAAGAGGAAGAAAATGAAACAAATATCCATTTTGGCAAACTTCCTTCACTTGTGTGTTTTTTAAACCCCAATGTAATAACAGTTCTGGGCTTTTAATTTTCATTTTATATGTAAGTGACAAAGAAATTGTCGGATGGGCCTTTATCCTAGCTCTCTTCCATCTTCGAAGAAATATAAATTGCTTGAGGGGGAGGTGCTAGAATTTCAGAGCAGAAAAACACACACCAGATGGCTTGCATGAAGCTGACCCGCCCAAGGATGTATGCCTTCGTCATTAGGATGTGTTGTAAATATTCCTGCAAAGCCCACAGAGTCATGGCTCTGAACCCTCACTCTCACTTAACTGCTGACATGTGGCTTTGTTTCTGTGTCTTGTGCTCCCATGTCCATTGATGTAAAGGAAGCACCAATTAGATAACACTCCATTATTAAAGGCCGGGCACACGCCAGCTGAAGGGGTGACC
>PVKM010032369.1:0-16435 GCA_004027735.1 Carollia perspicillata
TGCTATCTGGAATCAGTTTATTGACCACTTCCTTCATGTTATTTGTCTGCACCTCTCAGGTCACGATTTCCATCATCTTCTTCCAAATTTGGTGAACCTGTTGATGTTGAGCATGAGAGGTCCTCTGAATCTGATTGTTGCATTTTTAGTAAAATCAACACAGAATGGACTAAACAAACAACCATCAGTAGTCTTGACATCAACGTGAGGTGCAGTCATGGCCTGCCATTTCTTGACCGTGGAGCACATATTATCACCAGTAAGATCCAAGTCAGGCAGCTTTTGCCCTGAATGACCTCAGTAATTAGCTTGAATTTTCTAAATGCAACTTTATAATTCTGCAGATCAACTAAGCTCACTTCAAAACATGACCCTTGAGACCACCAGATGTGATTTTGGTTCCTTGAGTTCTCATGACTGGTGTTTTCCCAATACTTCTTACATTGAACATGGTTGGTACTTTGACATCACACCAATCTTCCTTAGAAAATGGGTCATCGACTTTCTTTCCTCTTGGAGAATTCTTTGTCGCATTTCATAAGTATAAGTGTGCTGCTATTGCCCACCACCATGGTGCTGCTCAGAAAACCAAGGGGTGACAGCTGTTGTTTGAGCAACTATTCTGTATCTGGAATATGACAAAGCCAATGCCTTCAAAAGCTCATAATCTTATGTAAAAATGCTTAAGTAAAAAAAAAAAAACCCTCATAATACAGTGCCATAACTATTAGGGTAGGGATAGAATGTACTGTTGGATTTCTTCCCCTCTTTTTCACTTTTTCCTCTTTGCTCTACTTCCTTCCAGTCTCCACCCATTACCTCTCCCCTCCCCCACATCAGTAATTTCCAGGAAGAACTTGGACTGGGAGTCAACAGTAGAGTGCCAGACGATGGCTCAGGGGTGCTTTTGGGCTAGGTGGGGCCCAGGGGCTAGGGAGCACAGGCTGCAACAGGCTCCCTGGTGCAGACTCCACCCCCAACACTTGTGGAGCCTGGGGCCAGAGCACAAATGGAGGCCACTTACCATCTGGGGAAATATACAAATGCTCTAAATCAAGTTAATAAGCTGTTAACTAAAATATAGCTTCAGATGAATAAACTAAAACTATGTGTAAAACTATGGTTTCATATAATAGAAAGTTGGAAGATTATCATGCAATTGTATTTCATTGTTATTGTTCATATATGAGTACGCTATTGATGGGCTGGCACAATTGGATAAGTATGAAAGGGTACATACACTCAGGAGAAACAGTGACTCTCTCTGAGGACTGGAAGTGCTGACATGAAGAGGGGTCTCGTACTTACTGATTTAGGCAATTTTTAAAGACTCAGTGAGATTATGGGTAATTTTATTTTCTTTTTCTATTTTTCAACTTTCTAAAATAATATGTTGCTTATGCAATTTGATTTTAAAAAACAACAACAACACCAAGTCTAGAAAACCATTCTAGGATTAGGAAGTGTCCCATTTACTTGAATTTCGAGAAAAAAGTTGTGTTTCAATGTTTAGGCCTATATGATTTAAGGCATTGACTAAAGTTAACCTCACAAACACCAAACGTTTTTCTTCAAGAGGTCATGGGGGAACAGAAAAATACCCAACTATCAAAAAATAACAAGTAGAGAATTTATATTTTAAAAAGAGAGCATGTGCAACCACAGAACTTATTGCCTGACCTTTCTAGGCATATTATTTTTACAACTAATCAAATATTTATTTTCCAGTGACCTCAGACATTTCGGAGTCTGGATTATTTCTACAACAAGGTATTGCATTTACTTGGTGATGTCAGCATTTCAAAGGGCTTCATGTCAATCTCATTTTATCTTCACAGTAACTCCGTGGGAGAGGGACGATGGTAAAGAAAATGAGGCTCAAAAAGCTGAGATTGGGCTTACATGTCACAACCCGTTCTTGGTGGAACAAGGACTGGAGCATAGGTCTCTTGGACCTTGGTCCAGTTCTTTTGCCACTGCTGTTAATAAACTTACACAATGAATTTTCTGGATCATTCCTCAGAAATTTTTGTAAATGTCTCACTGTTGGTTTTTAAAAAAGTGGAACTTATCTTCAAAAGACAGCCACATTTTTTCTATGAGCTACTAAAGAATACTCAGCACCCTTTTAAGAGATGCCGGACTCCCCGAAAGTAATTCAACAAATGAGGATCTTTATAGAGGGTGCTAATTAGTGCTAAGTACCTTTAGAGATGCCTTCTAGGATAATGTCCAAGGATATACCACGTGGGGTAGGAAATTATAATAACTTTCCCCTCAGGGACTTAGCTAATTTTCTGTGATGATGAGAGACCATAAGATTATTTTACTCAGTGCTTAAAATATACTTAAGCACTATGTTAGTCTCATTACAAGATAAACAGCTTCCCATTTACTTAGTCTATTTCTTCAATTGGGAGTATATTGTAATAGCCAACGTTTTGCCCAGACTCTAAAAAAAGTACACTTTAAAAAGATAATTTTGGGTAAAATGTGTGAAGAGGGTCAAAAGATACAAAGTTCCAGTTAGTAAATAGTAAGTAATGCGGATGTAATGTACACACAGTGACTATAGTTTTTAATACTGTATTGCATATTTGAAAGTTGCTAAGAGAGTAGATCTTAAAAATCATCATCACAAGAAAAAAAATTTTGTAACTGTGTATGGTGACAGAAGTTAACTAGACTTATTGTGGTGATCATTTTGCAATAAATACAAATGTCAAATCATTCTGTTGTGTGCTTGAACCCAATACAATGTTATATGTTGATTATATCTAAATTTAAAAAAGCACAGTGGTTTTTAAAGTTAAATCTATGGCGCTATTAAGAAAAGACAATTTCATTTTTGTAATATATGTTTCTGTAAATTAGTTTTTAAGATTTCACATTATTGCAGTCCAGAATGTTGATAACTTCTACCTCAGGGGTCCCCAACCCCAGGGCTGCAGACTGTGACCGGCTGGTGACCTGTTAGGAACCAGCCCCAGAGCAGGAGGTGAGTGAGCAATGCTTCACTCCCATTACCACTTGAGCTCTGCCTCCTGCCCCTGAAACCGGTCCCTGGTGGCAAAAAGTTTGGGGTGTTCTAGCTTATTTGTTGTGACTTTAGTGAGCTGCATGTGGACTAAATGTCAAATGACCTCCCATCCACTCCCATTAGACACCACACAAGTCAATAGCTATAATTGACTAATTAACTGAGGCTATTGGCCATGACAATTGAAAAAAAAAATTCCGCTGGGAAAAAGTTACAAAACAAAACCAAAAATCTCATGTGCATTCATTTTATTTTACCGCAGAACCTTAAAGCAAATCTGGAACTTCATGTAAAACAGCATTGCTCAATTAAAATGAAACAAAACAAACAAACAAAAAGTCCTCTTTTTTCAGAATATGAAGACATATAATGGAATCCCCATGTAATGGAACCAGTGCTTCTGCTACGCTGGGGAAGAGGCCTGTGCTTGACCCAAACATCAAATGCATCACAGAGCTATTTTATCACTAATAAAACTGTGGCATTTAGAGAATTAGGGAAGTCTTCAACAATTCTATAGTGAACCTTGGTTTTAAGGTTCAGAGAGAGACTCTTCAGTCAAGGCAGAATAATGGGTCAGCAAGAACCGGCGTCTTTGCTGGCACAGCCGCGTCAGGACGTGGTGATGCATGTCTCCACGTGCAGTGTAAAACCCAGCTCCCCGTGTCACACCACTGGACAGTGGTCCAGTGCCTCTTCTACTTTTGAATTCAGCTGTCTACTACTACCTCTCAAATCCGTGGTGTTACGATTGCTGTTAAGTCAGAACAAAGGGGAAAGCCAGTCACAGGAGCACCGATACTGCATGATTCCGTTTACATGAGGTCAAACTCAGCGAGGCAGAGAGCAGAACAGTGGTGCCAGGGGGCCGGAGGAGTGTGGAGGAGGGACCTGCTAATCGGTGGGTCCTGGGAGGGAGGGGCATTCCCCCCTCTTTTGAATTCTTATGGCTGCACTAATAAAAGAATTGACATAAAACCAGATTAAGAGGAGAAAACCCAATTTAATACATGCACATAGAAGATCATAAATGTTACTCAGAGAAATAATGAACCAGCCCAGCTTTTTACAAGTATACTTTTTTAGATAAAGAAACAATACATTTGTGAAGACTTGACAGGACAAAGAAACTTAGGTTTGGGTGTTCATTAATGAGGAATCAAAGCAAAGTTTGAGTCTGGGTAGTAAATTAGTAACAAGGTTTGCTACACAAGCTTCTCGGCCCTGGGTTCCTCACCTCTAGTGATAAGTGTGTCTTTCTCAGCTCCCCTGGAGTAGGAGGGCACCTTTCACGGGGAAGATTTATTTCCTGCATTCAAGGAGACGAGGGAGGGTCAATATGTCCACCGGCTGTTTGTCAAGTAACTTTAAGTCAAAGTAATCAATATGCCATTGCGGGACACTTTGGAGTGGCCCGTCATGAGAGCATAACGTTTTAGCAATACAAGATGAGTAAGTTCTGGGGGTGTACTATACAACACTGAGCCTGTAGCTAACGATTCAGTGCTGTACACTTAAAAATCTGTGAAGAAGATGGATCTCATGTTGAGTACTCTTATCAAAATAAAATTTAAACTTAAAGAAAAAGGAAGAGGAAAGCAGAACAAAGAGCAACAAGGTCAGGAAGAAATGTAATTAAAGGAATAGAAAGCCCTCCTTTGTGGAGGTGAGGAAGGAGGCCCAGGTAGTGCATGCCACTGGGGCATTGCCTGTGTTTTAGTGACACCATTCAGAGAGCTAGAGGCAGCTGACTCAAGTCACCGAGGTGACTGGTGTCCTCCTCCGGAACACAGACCTGTGCTTGCTTTTGCTCACAGTGCTTGGCAAGAGATAGGGCATCTGGTATTACTACCTAGAAGCAGCCAGCTTTACAGTCTCCCCACACCCCTCAAGTCCTGTGTGATGGGGCACTGAGTGCACGCTCCGAGGAAGAGTAACATAACAGAGATCAGGAGTAGCTTGTGTCCTTGTAACCCTGTTAATGACTTCGCCACTATCTCCTTGACCTTTCTTCTTAACACCGTCTCCTAGACCTTTCTCGCGAGCACATGCGCTCCCGGACAGAGGTATTCCGGGATGTACATTGTGTTTCTGCTAGTCTCTCTGAAGATGAATAACATTTTAACTGTAACAATATGATCATTGCCTCTGACAGACTGGAGATAAAAAAATTAGAAAACATAGAAACCAGGCCTCTTCCTCCCCAGGGTGGAATTCAACAGTTACATAGGCAGATACATTTTATTGCTATACATTCATGTTATTCATACCCTTGTAATAACTATGCTGACACATTAATATAATTAATCTGTCCAGTTGAAGAAATTAGCAGACTCCTCACATCCTCAGAAAGGGACTGCCTGCATCCTCCATTCGCTGATTTCATACCGGCTTTGACCACAGTAGCCAAATAATTATAGGAAAAAGCCGCCAGCAAATCTTAGCATTTGCAGTGTAGAGTCATAATTGCACTAAAATTGCTCAGAAGTATGAAAAGGTCAGCTTTCCACAGCCCTTAGCATTTGTGTAACACCAGGGAAATATTAGTGCATCTGTTATTTTAAGTGGGCACCGGTGATTCGGAAAGCTAAAAGCAGCTATGTCTAAGCCTTTTGAAGTTTTCTTAGCCATTGATGCATGTTTTATCCCCTCGGCTGATGGCAACCTGACTTTTAGCCAAGCAAACAATAAACAAGAGCAGAAACAAAACCGGTCCCTCTCTGGCCCTGACCAGTGTGGCTCCGCTGGTTGGGCATTGTCCCGCAGAACAAAAAGTCGCCAGTTTGAGTCCCATTCAGGGCACACACCTGGGTTGTGGGTTTGGCCCCCGGCTGGGGTGCCTGCAAGAGGCGACCTACTGATGTTTCTCTCTCACATCAGCGTTTCTCTCCTTCTCTTTCTCCCTCCCTTCCCCTCTTTCTAGAAATAAATAAATAAAATCTTTTTAAAAAACTGGTCCTTCTCATTTTTATAGTTGAGGAATATATTTAACAAAATCTTTAAATTTCCATGGATATAAATCTCTAAGCACTACATTTCAGCTGCTTAAAAATCTCATAACGTCAGGAGTTACTCTTCTGAGCAGGCTGTAAACCTAAGCAGAGTTATTTTGGCATAACAGATACAATTTGCAGGGAGATTTAAACATGAGCATAGCTCATAACTGTCAACAAGTTACACAAAGCCTTATTTCCTTAATCAGAACATCTGAATTTCAGGTGTTGAAATTTAGTGGGGAGCTGCTCCATCTGCCAGGGGAGCCTGACAACCGAGAGCCCCCTCTGAGGATTGGCAGCCTTGCAAAATCTGTACAGAGGTCCAGCTCTCTTCATCTGCATGCTTTGAAATTTCCAGGAAGCTGGCTTCCCACACTGATTTGGGAAGTGAGGGTGGGCAATCTGGGAAGCCGGGGCAGAATCTTAACGCCGACACTGCCAAACCTCGAAGCCAGCCCGCGATTTCACCAGGGCAAAGAAGGCCAGGGTAGAAGCACAGCCTGGCGGGGATACCCAGATGGCTTGGTGGGAGGGGCTTCATTGTCCCCCCATCCCACCACAAATGAATAAATAAGTAGCGTGCTTGCTCTGCAAATATAACGCTAGGATAAGTCTCCCACCCCTCTCACCAGGTTCCACCCACAAAGACACTGTCGTTAATAGTAAATAGCGACGTATAAAGTTACCGGCAGATGTTCCAATCCTTGACCTGCACCTAGAATTTCCTGATGCCGTACAGTCATAGAATCAGTCAGTCTGAAAAGCCTGATCTGTGTGTGTATTAGGCTAAATCTAATTTTAAATTACTAACCCATTTGAGCTATGCAGCTCACACAATGGAGGATGGAGGATTAAACAGTGCACATGTAGAGACTCAGGAAAATTTGGTATGTAAATGAACCACGAGTACATGGATGCTGTATGCAGCAGCGGTAAATTCAACTCTCACAATCCCTCACAGAGCTCTCAGGCTAGTGAGGGAGAAGAAAAGAGGCAATTCTAAAGAACTCTTTGTCCAAAAAAGAAAAAAATAACCCTCCACGATGCTGTGGGATCAGACCAAAGGGACACCCAACTCAGGAGGAAGTGCTGTTGACGTGGAATCCTGAAGAGTGAGTAGCTGTTAGCTACAGGAGTCGTAGAGGGGAGGGGAGACCATTGCAGGCGAACGAGAGCCCATGCTTAGAGGTCAGTGCTGAGGCGTCACAAAAGGCAGGCAAGAAACAATCAGTCATGTAGAGCCCTGCAAAGTCTTGTGACATTTGGATTTTATCCTAAAAGCAATGGGGGCCATTGATGGCCATTTAAGCAGATCGGTGATATGGTCAGGTCTGGATTTTAGAAAAATCATTCTGTGTTTGGAGCTTATTTCACATTAATACACTCTACTTGACATTTTGCAAATGATGATGATTATAACTGGATGCATTATTATCTTTTTATAATATGGGAGTAGAATATTACTCCCATAGGATACCATATAATGCATGTTGTGTTTTAAATGACTGTGATTAATATATAATATAATAATAGCTATTATTATTATAAATAACAACAAACATTTATTACAAGCTTACAGAATGTCAGAAATAGTGCTAAACTTGTTGTAAATTATCCGATTTAATTTTTAGAAAGTAATTTTTACCAGGATGCTTGACTGACTGATTTCTCTAAAACCTTGTCTTCACCAACCAGGCCGTTAGGAGACCAAACACACCACGAAGGCACCATGACCATGTAAGTGTGTGTGGAAACTAGGTACCAGCTTAGACTCTTGCTGAAGGATTATCTTCCAAATGCTAGTGCACTGGTTTAAGAAACTCTGGAATCAGTTTTATTGGTGTCCCCATTTGCATGGAGGGAGATGAGGATTAAACTTAAGTCACTTGCCCAGGTCATACAGGAAGCAAATGACAGGGTCAGAATTGTAGTGCTGGCTGTTAAAGGAATTTCGACTTTCACCCAAATTGGTCAGGAATAGTGATCATTAAAAACTTAGACTTGGTGACATTAGCATGTCTTCAATTTAATGAAGAATCTTGTGGGAAAGTGGAACTGAATCTACTAAGAAGGTGACAAGAGCTTTGTGTCAAGGATGGAAGGCTTTGAACCATGGGGACAAAGCCACGAGTTTCCCAATACCAAAGGCCTGGGGATGGGATCTGGATAATTTGGCCAGTGGCATAGCTGATCTATGTAATAAACACCCAGCAAACATGGGATTTTATTTTAGTTAAAATAAAAAAAACCAAAGTGAACACCGAAGTTGCTTCTCTAATACTTATTACCAGCCTTAATTATGTTTTCCTGGTGCATGCCCCTATCTGGGAAGTTGCATATCATCTCCTAATCTCCTGTGTGATGGTTACATCAGGGGAAGAAAACATTGTGCTGTTGTTAATTGCTTGCTTACTTGGCTGACATTTCTAAGCCCACACAAGAAACCCCATAGCTTTCTGTTCAAGAATATTTTAGTGCAGCTAAATGAGCATACGACTGTTGACATACTAGCTGAAAGGGCTGACTCACGTTACCCTGGAACCAGCGCGGGATTCTTAGATGGTGTCACCTTACAGAACTTGGGTGCTCTTAAAAATACCCCAGCCCTTCCTGGACTCGCATGAACTTCGGCCTCCTGTCCCTCCGAAATCTTGGGGCCTGCTGAATGCTAACAACTGGAAAAGAGATGCGGGAAGAGATGTCGTGTGGGAATCTTAAGCATGAAAGAAAGCGAAGTTCCTTGAGGGTAACTAGCTTTAATGTCTTACTCATGGAACAGACTTGAACCTGGAGGAGAAGACAAAACTGATTCTTGTGTGCTCACTGGCCACACCTGCGGGAACCGAGCTCTCCTTTGGCTGGTGCCGCCGTTGCGATTACGGGTCAGCGTGCTGTGCCGCTAGTTCAGCTTCTCCTACGACTGTCCTTGCTCTCTCCTCTCTAGCTCTGGTTGTAGCACAGGCCACAAATAAATTGCTAACATTTAAGTGCATCTGTTGCAAAGACAGAAGCACAGAGGACACTGGGGAAATTTCAAACCAAATTTCAGGGCTGAGCTCATAAAAGCATGTACCATCTGTGGAATTTTGCTCATATGCATCACTATAATGGGGGGATAGCCATGGAGAAGAGAAAAAAGAGATACAGGGTTGCATAGTAACTGGATTTAAAACCGAAGTCTCTCTTCTCAAATCAGTTCACAGGTAGCATTTAGGTCAGGCAGGATCCAAATGCCTTCCTCACGCCGAGAGACCTGGCCTGTGGATGTAAGTGCCCGAATAGGTTATTTCAAATTCATTGCACCCCTGTGTCTAAATACAGCCACCCTCCCTGCCACCCCCACTTTGTTGGTCCTGTGCAAAGATTCAAGACTTTCCATCTTCCTGTGGGTTTGCTTGTGGGTGGGGCTGAGTGTAGCTTTTCCCCTCCATCTCTGTGACAAAACAAAACAAAACCAAAAAATCCCAGATCACTTTCTGATACAGCACTTTACATTTCTATAGTGCAGGAAAAGGGAAGTTCCTCCAGAATCCTTTTATAGAGGATCACTCTCATTGTCTCACAAGCTTTTCATTGTTTGTGATTTTCATTTCCTTCCACAGTTCAGGGCACCGAGGAAAAAAGTTTCTATTCAGCACTTTTCCACCCATAATTCAAGAGAAAGAGGCATGCAGTATAATAAGGATAATTAGCTCCGACTGGAAATGAAAAGCTTGGCACCACCGAGCCCCTCCATGGCACACAGTATCCATTTATCGTTCTGTGTACTCTTTCTGTCAAGGCTAATTACTACTACTCTAATTACTAACCTGTTGAAAGAACAAACGAAAATGCAATGCAGTATTTCAATAAATTACAGTTTCTGTCAATAATATCTCAATAAAACTCCCCGAGACCCAAATCTGTCCTTTCAATCTTACCGTTAAAAACTACTGTTGTTTGTCCTCAAAAGTATGACCAAGTATTAGAAGAATACTTTTCAGTGTGCATGTATGCGAGTGGAGGTTGGATTTCTTTAATGTATATTCTTGTAAAATAAAGGATAGCTGGGAGCGATGATCTCATGCTTAGTAAGTTTCAACGTTTATGCAGCAGGTAAGTTTTTTTTTTTTTTTTTACCATTAATGCATTAACCTTGGCTCAGTGTTGGGATGACCACTGTGTAAATGACCATATGTTCCCTCTGTTGATGCATCTTAATCCAGGCCAGCAGTCACTTGACCCCTCCTTCAGAGAAGAGATACTGCTGGCTATGTCAAACCTAAGTGGAGAAGTATGGGGGCAAATACAGTTTTCTCTTATTTTTTCTTAGGGCAGTGAACATTGGGAAGTTTCAAATAGATAGGTTCTAATTTTCATTCATTTCAGTCCTCATTTACTTGCCTGTCCCCTGATTCTAGTCATGATTTCTCTCTTCTGTACATGCTCAGGACCTGGTCTACAAGGAAATAACTCTTGGCCTTTGGGGCCATGCACAAACATCGAGGTTTGTGGAGTCCAGCTTTTCAAGATAATAAAGACTGCACCTCAACTCACTGCCCTCCCTTGAAAGAGGATTCTGGAACCCCAGAAATAGCAAGTTTGCACAGAAAGGAGTGTCCACACCAGACACACATCCTGAGATGCATTTATTTTTTGACCCAAATGGTTTCCCCCACTTCATCTATTTTTTACCAAAAGATAAAAACAAAAAAAATGTTGTTAAAGAGATTGCTGAGTCATTGTCTTTGATCTGTGAAGAGATAGAGAGAATAAGGAAGGTTCAACAACTGAGATGTCATTCTGATTCCCAGAATGAAAGAGAATGCTGGTTGAGACATTGGAATGGATTATTTATGGCAAGGAGCAGTGATCACCAGGAACTAGCACTGATTTACTAAGAACCAATCAAGTCAAACAAAACTGATTTCTTTCATTGACAGTGTATCAAGCTTGCAGGTAGGGAAACAAGCTAGACTTTGGACCTTCATTCTTAGTCTGTATTCAGACCTTCATTAAAATTCTCACAAAATCACTCATAATAATCTTTTAAGGAGTTGGCAGATGATTACCTGAGTATTAGTATTAGCCACTGTTATTAGTTATTATAATTAAGTTAGAAAAACTGGAACTTAGCAAGAAGAAAACAGGGCAATGAAAAATTAGGCTATATATCTAATAGAAACAATAGAAACATTTTGGGGGGCGCAATAGAAAAGTCTTTAACCCTGACCTGTGTGGCTGGATTGAAGTGTCGTCCCATACATCAAAAGGTTGGGGGTAAGATCACAGTCAGGACACATACCTAGGTTGCAGGTTTGATTCCCAGTGCGGGTATGTACAAGAGGCAACAAATTGATGTTTCTCTCTCTTTCTCCCTCTCTCTCTCTCTCAAAGCAATGAAAAAAATGTCTTGGGGTGAGGATTAAAAAATGTCTTTAAATACATACACACACATACGTGTGTATATACATATAATTATTACATGGAAGGATAATTAGACTTTTGCATGACACCAACTATTAGCACTTGGACCACAATGGGAAGAGTGACAGGAGCCCAGGTTCCAGTTCCATCATTGGAACTATCCAGAGAAGGTTCATTACCTACCTGTTAGTTACCTACTCCATAAGCCATAAAGGGGATTTAAGGACCAGTTGGATAATCAACTAAAATGACCTTTACAGGTGAGTGGAATTATTCAGTTTACAGCACCTTCCCATATTTCCTTGTCTTAAATCCCTTCCAGACAAGTTGAGGCCTGAGGCTCTGGCCTAGAAAGTTTCAGGAAGAAGAAGGGGTTGAGCACATGTTGAACTGATCTGGTCCAGGGCTCCAGGGAATGAATCAGAAAGGAGCTGAACACCACATTTTGGGTGAAAGCCATCTTGGGAAGCTCCAATGTATTTCAGTAAAGATTATGTTTGAAAGAAGAGGTGGGGGAGCATCAAGGACCTCATCAGGAGCGAAAATTGTAACTTGCGCCATTTTTCAGAAGAGGAACTTGGGACTCAAGGGAATGGAGTACAATTTCTGAAGCCCCACAGCAAGCGTGAGGCAGAGCTGGCCACACAGTGTAGGTTTCCAGACCCCAGTGGACTGCATCGTGCTAAGAATACAGAGAACAGACCAATAGTTAACAGAGATAAACGTGTCTTGCTACCCTGGCATCCTCTTGCCCTAGTTTTTATAATTTCTGAAGCTATAGATAACTGTAAATGCTTATGAGTCCCCTCATGTATCCACTTGTAGGCTTGCTCATATCAAATGGTTTTGAGGGTAGAGTTCATCATGCTGCCAGATCTTTTTTCAGACTCTATCTCAGAGTTACACTAGATGGACATTCATTTACCCCTGTTTATAATTAAAGACTAAAAGGAACTGTTCTGCCCTCTAAGGAGTTGCACACTTGTGACTACTCATCTGTAATTAGAAAACTTAAAGCTATCAGCCCAAAAGTAAGACGATAAGCCTTTTTTTATCAGTCTGCAGTGAGAGCCCATAGTGGAGGCTGGGACCAGTGTTTAGGAATAATCTTGACTTACTAACCCACCTGGGCAGCACTGTGTTTTGAAAGGAAAACTTTCTCTCGCATTTACATTTACATCTTCAAAAGCAAATAATTTGTTGAATCATATATTGGGGTTAATCAGACATTATCATTAAGAAACCACCACTTTTTCTTTTAAAAATATTTTTAAAAACAGATAAAGACATTGCTATATATAACAGATTAATAAAAAGCTATGAATATGTAAAGAAGGCAGACTAATTACTCCTAGACATAAATTATTTCAAAGAAGAGCCGAAATCACTGTTTGTGATGACAAGAAATCTGTTTTTGGGTTTACAACCATTATTAAGTAGGGCACCGTGCTCTTTGGAACACAAGTCTTAGCTTCCAAAGACTGTTTGAGGTTTGTGTCGAGTTAGAAGAAGGAGGAAAGAATTTGGGGGCAGAGCTTTCTTCTCATCCGGGTTGATCATTATTATGAGATGTCTGAATAAAAAGACTTACAACAAGGGGGCTAAATCTTAATTCCCGGGACCTTTGTTGTGATTGTTTTATGGGGGAATTTGGAATCTTAGAAGACTCATGCTGTCTAACGTGTTCAGTGTAGGTAATGACGTAGTGAGGAAGGTAATTTTGAAAACTTTGTGGAACAAAGGCAATGACGGTGTTTCGCTTAAAGCATACTCTCAGAACAGCCTGGTGAGCTGCCCTTGCTTATCTCCTTCACCAGGCCTCGGACTCCTCTCTCTCTTTCCATTAATCCCACTCAACAGTCATGTTGCATCTCAGTCTCTAATTCGCTCTAACATACGTCTCATTGCCCACACCACACTGTCTAATTGGCAATGAAATTAGAATCTATGAGAATATTTCCCCGTTACTTTATACTACACATTGTGGGAGATGTAAAAATTTGTTGGACATAGTTCTCATCTCCTTGGGAAGACTGTACTTGTGTAATAGTAGAGCCAACAAGGCAATCCGGAAATGTAAAACCAGGCAATGATAAACTTCTGGCACTTGGTACAGACAATTGGAGCTATAAGTATAAATTCAGAAGAAGGAGACTCTTTGGGCACAGGCAGTCAGGGAAGGCTTCTTGAGGATGAGCACTGATTTGAGCAATCCATGGTGGCTCAAGTTCGTACAGAAGGCAAGTCCATGAAACTATACCTGAGGAGCCTGCATACAAGTGTCACTCAAATATGGCCCTTTGGTTGCAAAATGCATCATCCCAACTGTTATATGCTTAGTTTATTGATGCATACTCAACCTCTTCGCTGTTCCTCCATGCCTCAGCATACCTAAATGGGACATTTATATAATATTGTGCTACAATTGTAGTTGGATTCAGAATGGAAGCCAGATCGAGGTGAGCCAAAACAAGTAGAATCAGTAATGGGAAGGATAACGTAGAGATCATTTATTTAGGGAAAAAGTTGAGCTGTCAGGAGCACGGCAAGTTCAGAAATCAAAACAAAGGCAATAAAACTCAACAAATACATGTGGCACCTGCAATCATGTCGACATGCTCGGCATATGGACACCTCAAAACTAAGTTTGCCTTCCACAGACTGTCTTATGGACTTTATCCTAGAAGAGAACTACAGCAAGTATTGGATAGGCTAGACTCGAAATAAGGAGTAATTACTTAGGAGAGGAGGTGATTCGATTATGCTGGTATATTAAAGTATATGGGGCAAAACATTAAAGCTAATCTTCATACTCAATGTGCTTTTGAAGGTGTCTCAACTAGTATATAATACCTTAGCTCAATTCCAGACAGCAGAGCAAGAGATTATGTGATATATTTAAAAAGTGGTTATGGGGGAAAGTGGTCATATTGGTCCTGAAATATGCTAACTGGAGCTCTCAGAACATTGAGGTGTGATCTGATCCACAGCCCAGGAATACCAAATGCCTGCTGGGACTTCCAGGTCAGTTTTTCATACACGTCTAACCACAATGTTCAGCTTCTCTATGCAGACAAACCTCACAATTTTCAATGGAAGTGCTCATGTAAGACCTTTAAAAGCCAAGACCTGCGTGTTCCTCATGAAAATGTAAGAGTCCCTGACATTTAGGATAACAGAAGGAGTTGCTCTGATATTCTTTGCTAAATTTACAGGATTTGGCTAAAACCCCAAGCCTCTACCCTACCACAGTGGAGTATTAGTCACTCTTTAAAAGATTTGGCATACTGTACTCTGGCATGTGAGTGTGTTAAATACCACCAACTATGTGACTGGTGGACAGACCCATCTTCCAGATTCAGGCTTAATTGATTTTTATTTTTTTTTTACTATTGATAATATGGAGTCATTTAGTTTAACTGAGCTGAGTCCAGAGCATCAAATCCTTTTTGAGAGGAAGAACAGAGTAACAGAAGGGAATCATGGCATCCATTACAGTTGGAATGGTCTCTTGAAGGCTGTCTAGTGCAGCTCTCTCAAAATGTTTTCCCACTTGCTCGGAAGGATAGACACATATTACCAGGAGAAGGGTTCTGAGATCAAATAATTTATGGGACATCAAGTTAAGCAAGCCAAATCAGTTTCTTTGCTGCAAGACTTCTTAGGACCTTCCTGTTGGGAGCCGCTCTGTCTGGTTTCAGGAGTTGTAACAGCCCCCCGTGGCTAAGGCTGAGTGAGCGACTTCTGGGCTGCGAGCCACTGAGGAAACAAAGCTTATCTCCCTGGCAAGAGCACCGCTTCTGCCATCTCTAGCCCCAAACAACGCTTGGTCGGTTAGTCAGAATCTACGGGTACGACCCCTCAGAGGAGAGGCAACCCATGCCAGACACGATCATGTGGGAGGCCATCAAGAAAGGACTCGGGGGCTGCAGCGAAGTGAGGGCAAAGGACCCTCATCCCCTCCCCACTCTGGCTATTTTGACATAACTTAAATCCACTTTCCGTCTGGGTTAGAAGCTCTGGGAGAAGTGGTTCCTGGCTCTAATCCACTTAAGCCTGAATCTTGACAGGGAGGGGGTACAACCCTCTGCCAGCTAGGCGGGTTCCAGGGTTATTGGGCATAAGAAAGAATTAGTCGAATCCTGTGAAGCCTGCTTTGCTAAGAGTGCTTTCATTCACACAATAAGGGTCCGGGCAGGAAATGAGTATGTCTCCTAAGGTTTTTACAGCCCCCTTACCTGACAGACACTGACTCAGATTAAGCCCTCAGATTTCTTTGAAATGTTATCTATTGTTTGATACTTGCTGCCTGACATTGATTAATGACCTTTACCTGTGTTCTTGTTTGTTATGAACCTAATTAAAAGCCATTGAGGAAGCGGCTCTTAGTCCCTCTCCTTTGAGAGATTGACCACCTCTCCTCCCCAAGCAGATCATGTCTTGGTAGTTCTATTTTCATCCGTGGTGGACGAGGGGGGGGCCTATGGCTGGAGCCCCCCCACACCTTCCATAGCTTAATATGCATTATGAATCAAGAGGATTACAGACTTGAGTGATGCACTTTTCATTTTGTGGATATGGTGTTCTGAGAAATGTTGATTTTTTTTTTAAAGAAAGCAAGACCCAGAGAGGTTGAGGGCTTTACCTAAAGTTACAAAACTACTTCCACACAAATAGCCATAGAATGATTTACTTGAATGATAAACCATGATAGTGATACAGCACTGCCTGAAAAATAGGAGTAGGAAAGGCGAACGGCCATTTCTGAGACAAGTCATGGCAGCAGAAGTCAGCTGCATTTGGCAAAGAGGCTCAGACACAGAGAAGGCAGCCCTGCACCGACCCACGGACTGGGTCGGTGTGTATG
This sequence comes from Carollia perspicillata, assembly GCA_004027735.1. Lineage (NCBI taxonomy): Eukaryota > Metazoa > Chordata > Mammalia > Chiroptera > Phyllostomidae > Carollia > Carollia perspicillata. Next base: position 16,310 of record PVKM010032369.1, read on the forward strand.
AACTTTGGGCCAAACAGAGCCCTTAGGCAAGGCCCCAGCTCCCGGGCAGTAGAGAAATGCACCACCAATCATCTCCATTTTAACTGCAGTTCCCATGGATATTTTGCCCCCAAGAGTAGGACTGGA
>PVKM010032370.1:0-16420 GCA_004027735.1 Carollia perspicillata
CATACCAGTGCCAAGGCCCTGTCCAAAGTCCGTCTACTGGGCTGTTTCTCCTCGGGTCTTTGCACAGCACATGCCTTACCCTCTGCCTGTAAGGATCTTCTGGAACACCCCGTCCTTTATGCATTCTTCCTCAGTGGTTCAGCTCTCTGTTAAGTGTCACTCTGTGGGGAGCACCTTCTGGAAGTGAAACCTGCTACTTCCTAGAACCGCAGTTCTGTCCTTCGGTATACTGGGCACAGTGGCAGTTTTCCCCGGGAGGCTCTGTCATAGACATAGTTCTCCTGTATTAGGCCGTAAGCTCTGAGAGCACACGTTTGTGGCCACTGTTGTTTTATTCCCCCACTGGTTGGATCTGTGCATCGGACATAATAGTTGATTTTAAAAACACATTCACTGAATTAATAAATGGCACTTGCCTTTCTCTCTTCAACCTAAATCTTCAGACCTCCCTAACATGGACTCATGTCATATCCACTTCATCACTTTGCCATTAATACGCAGTGCCCAGCCTCTGCCCTCAGTTCCCCTCACTTGGAATGTCCACGGTGCCTCCTTGCATCCCCCAGAGCTATCCCTCCAGGCTCAGCTCTGATGTTCCTTCTGCAGAGCCTCTGAAATCCATGCTAGTCCTCACAAAGCTTCCTTCTTTGTGTAAGTTGAGAACCCGCCGCCTCATTTCATACTTCATTTCTTCTCGTATCACTCTGTTGTTTCATGTGCAGTCGGGTAGCAAGTCCTGTGGAGGTCAGATCACTTTCATGTCCTCCCTGGTGCCCAGCAGGGTCCTGATGAGTTGGAGAGATCCTCGGTGTATGTGCCTTGATTGGTTTTTTAGCTCTATTTTCCAAAACCTGCTCAGGCCATAACAAAAATAATTTTCTGGATGAAATATGTCAAAAAAATGAACTGCAAAAAGAAGTTTTGGGAAGTTCCTAGAGTAAAAGTAAATGTATCTGGATGCAAACACAAGACTAATGAATTTCATCTCCATTCATGGCCTGTCTCTCTGAGGATTTGCACTTCTTAAGTGGAAGGAAACCACTAACGCGACGCAGCACGAGAAACCTCCTGTTTTCAAGGTTTGAATCAGTAAGGAGGACTTGTCCTTGTCATATTACAATGGCCATCTTACCCTGTCCAGCCACAATTGACATATTATACTGTGCAGCCTTAAACACCCTCCTGTCTATGAAATCTTTAAGATTCAAAAGTATATATGCTTAATAATGACATCGACTTAAATAATCTTTCTGTAGTGAGGATGAGCATTTCAGGCAACCAGATTTTACTGCTGTGCTCACCAATATGAAAAACAATCCCATTCGAGATCATGTGGAAGGTGATACCAGGAAATCATTTTCAACGTTGTAACACATACGAAGAAGCTTGGTGGGAGCAGCCTGTTGGCTTGGATATAAAATACAGGTTGCTTAGGGCCCCTCCATGGTGCCCCAGCAGTTACTGAGCGTGTGACTCTCAGACCCTTCTGCACTGCAGCATGTTGCAATCTTACAATCTTGTCTTTTTACAAGTGGTTTGTTAACTTTATCAGTTGTCACCAAAGTTAGAAAAACAATTTTTCAGGAATAAAGAAGGGTAGAACCATATTTTCTCCTGGAGTGCAGCATTTGGCAACACAAAGATTGAAAAACACAAATGATTTATATTTACAGTACCCAAAGTACATCGATGAAAGATAAATTGTGAATATAAAATGTTTCGTTAAGGTATGAAATGCATAATACATACAATGAGATTCATTTACAGTGCCGTGAATGTAGCATATGTGTTCACCCCTGTGACCACCACCCACCCTGAAACATAGAACAATTCCAGGCCCCAGGAAAGCTCCATTTTCTTGGCCAAATGCCCCCACCCCTTCCCATCCCACCCCCTGCTCTCCCCCGCCACAATGTAACTGTTCTATCACCATTGGTTAGTTTTGTCTGATTATAAAAATATACTTAAGTGAAGTCATATACTATGTATTCTTTTGTTTCTGGCTTCTTTTACTCAAGCCATTTGCTTTGGGTATCTGTAGTCTGTTCTTTTTCGTTGTTTTGAAGAAGTCCATTGGGTAAGCACACCACAATATGTCTGTTTATCTTGCTGCCCCGAGGTCATCTGGGGCCTTTGTGGCTGAGGGTCACTACAGATAAATGTGCCGTGAACATCCCTACACACGTCTGTCGATGCACAGCAGGGCTCCTTGCTTCTGTGTATCTGCTGCCTAAGAGTGGCGTGGCTGAGTCACAGGGTAGGCACACGTTATTCAATTTTAACCTGTACGGCCAAACGGTTTTCCTGAGTGATCGAGTAATGCTAGACTTTAATTTATGAACAGAGTATGTGACTCTAAGCTAACCACTATTACATAATCAAAATTGTGCCATTTGTTTCTGGTTTATTCATATGAATTGACATTTTAAAAGTATATCATATTAACGCGGGCACTAAAACTTGGCTCGTCCACATGCTGGTTGGAATTAAAGGTGCGAGGAGGTTGAAAAATGCTTATGCTCTAAAATTCCATTAAAGAAATTCAGCTGCATGGAAAGGCATTAAACAATTGGAATGTCGATAAGTTCTGTCATTTAGTGAATAACTCTTCCCTTTAGGGTGTTGGGAATCAATGTTTTGGAATTCAGTTAATTAATAGTAATTCAGAAAAATGTACTAAGAAGTGTATTTTCTTTGGTCAAACAAAAAGGCATTGTTCAAAGCAGATACATGAAAAAAGATGATTTGAGCTAAACATATTGTTCTGTTAAATAATTGGAGTTTATTCCTCCTACGCCTGAAAAGAATAATATTTTGATGTCCTAGCCCATGCCATTATTTTTCTATTCATCTTTTATTTTGCTCTCCTAAAGCTATACAGCATATTTTTTTTCATGTGACCAGGGAATTATTTAACGTTCTTTCACTGTAATATGTCCACCTCCAATTTATACGTTCTTCTGGAAGCAAGATGTGTGTTTATCTATTTACGAGGAATTGAAAAGCAAAAAGCGCAGGGCACTAAATTTTCTGTGCAGACACAAAGGGAAATGGAAAAGCCTGTGCAGAGGCCTCATACCATTTGCTGCTGCGTGTGAATGATGCGGTTGTGCTTTTTCTGTTCCAGTTGTCGCAGGGATCTCCAGAACCCATCGAGCCCAACTTCTTCACAGCAGATTACCATTCGTTACACCATTCAACCGATGGAAACAACCTGTCCCCAAATGACCCGACAGGTAATGGTCTTCAACACAGGGAATCTAGCTTGCACAAAGAAATATGGTGTTTGGGTCCTTAAAAAATTGTCTTCAACTATAAAAAAAAAGACTTAGAGCTTATTTTGACTATCTACAGCAATAGTTGGAAGGGGCACACGGTAGGAAATTCCCTCAGATTCACTTTCCCTGGCTGTGGCTGCTTCCTTCATCATTGACCGATAGATAACATAAACAAATAGCAGAATTCGTGTTGGTGAATTGAATTTCCTTTGACTTCTTCTTGCTTATCTGGTGATGAGAAATCAAATGCCCAAAAGCATCCAGGGAGCTAAAAAGCAGAAATGAAGTGTTTGCATATTTAAAATGGAAATGAGAAAATTTGAAACTTCCCTAAAGAACCCACATCAGACAAATTTAACATTGTTTCTTTTTTTCCTTTCGCATAAACCTCACATAGGTGGGCAGTATAGCACAGGGACTACAGATTCTTGAAACATAGATGCCTAGATTCAAATTCTGGCTCATCTGTTTAGCAGCTGACCTTGGGCAATTATTTGACCTCTCTGCACCCCAGTTTCCTTGCCTATAAAATAGGGCTAAAAATCACAGTGTTAAAGTGAGGGTCCATGTAAACACAGAACGGGTGCTTGGTCATTGGTAAGGGCTCAGCCACATCTAACGCTTCTTTTGACGTTTGACCTCTCAGAGTTTTCAAACTACTCTGAGGTTTCAGAATTCCTCGCTAGTTTTCAAATCTTTATAGACTATGGTTATGCCACATAGAGGAACGGATAGAAGGAAGGTTTTATGGTTAAATGAAGACTTACCATCTCCTCAGCCTACAAAAGCACTTGGTTGTGGTTTTGTGATTTCCTAATTTGGGCGAATTATTCACGTACCAATTATTAAATTTTCCCTGAGTCTTCGACTCCTGGGACAAAACTAACCTGTGTGGCAGAATTACATTTACAATAGTTCCTGAGAAATCTATAAAGCAAAGATAAACTGTTGCCTAAAGTCATTTGCTTTCGAAAGCATCTCCCCGGGCACTAAGTCAGTCTGCCAGTGAGGCATCTTGCAACAGCAGCGGACACCTCTCAGTGGGCAGAGAGGGAGCTGACTGATTCTTCCAGGGCAGCTGGACTCCCCGACTCAGAGCAGACCGGGCACGTCCCCACTTCCAGCAGGGTGGGCAAAAGCCGAAGACAGCAGAGCCTGTGGGCACTTCTGGGAACACTTTGAAACTGGGCTGGAAAAGCAAGCTTCCTTATGCCTCACATGCTCATGTCCTGTCTCAACATTGAACCCATTTTTTTTCTCTCTGCAAACTGGCAGGGGAACGCCGGGGCGTCCACTAAGTCAGTGTTGATGGACGTGAGGGAAGCTGGCTGATGTTACTTTGGCTGGCACCCCAGTGGCTTAAGGTGTCGGTATATCATACTCAGACCAAACATCAAAAGAAGTATGTCTCTTGGCATTAAATGTATGGATTTTATTTTCCTCTAGGCAGCCTTTGGAAGGGAGGGGTCAGATCTATGTCATCTTTCCCTGTCCATGTTGTCTATTTCTGCCTCCCTCCAAAAATTTATTTTCTTTCTGGCACTAATCTACTGTCTGTCTCATGGACCAGGAGGAGTGTACTCATCAGAGCACTCAACTGTCAGGCAGTTTCAGTCTGGAATCACTCCTCACCTGTTCTTAACACATGCACACACCTCCCCCCTAACTTAATTGGCTCAATTATATCAAGAGCAACACCTTACATCTTTGTGTATTATTTTGTGTTGGCCACCTCAAAAGCAGCCAGGAAGTTTGAGTATTCTAAGCTAAGATGATTTGGAATGTGCTTGTAAGTATTCATCCTCATCATTAAGAAACTGACCAGTTTTCCCTTCAGTTGAGTCACAATCGCCAATAAAGTCTAACTAAGAACATGTACACTAAATGTCAGACTTTCCGTAATTTACTCCAGGCCTGCCCACCAGCTTCGACCTGGAGGAGGGGATAACCTACGAACAGATGCAGGTAAGGTCCTTGCAGCGCCTCTGCATGATTTTATTTTGTTGCTTTTAATTCAATACTAATTGGATTTTTTTCAACTTTAGACTGTGATTGAAGAAGTCCTAGAGGAAAGTGGTTATTACAATTTTACTTCTAACAGGTGAGCACTAGAATTTGCTTTCAAATTTGAAAAATCAATGGAGATCATTGGATATTAGATCTGATTTCTCCATATTTAATTCCAGAGAGCTTGCCCCCCAACTTTTATCTTAAACACTTTTATAAAATATCTTGGCTTAGACATGATACTGCCATTAGTAGAATATATGTTCATCTTTTGTTGGAAATAAAGGTTGATCACTTAGCAGTAATTGACTCCCATAAAAAATGAATGTAATGAAATGGGAAAGCATTTCTAGGTTGTTTTTCAAATTAAGCATTTGTTTTTTTCCATTTTACTAGAGCTGTAAACTCAGATTTCCATCACTGAGATCTACTTATGATATGTACAGAATGCAAGAGGAAAAATGCAACAAAACAAAGAATTGGTTTGTTTTTGTTTGTGAGAGAGGGATTTGTTGTGATGTGGTGCCATTGAGAACCCTAAACAAGAAACCTCAGTTTGCAGGGGCTATTTACCGTGTTTCGCTGTGTGTGATGCACACCCGTGGTTTTGTGTGCCTTATACACGGGATTATTATGCCCATGGTATGTAATCATTATACCCATGTGTCATTGGCATTCTTATTTTCCCCTCAGAAATCTTGGCAAAAAGTGCACATTATCCACTTATTATCTTCTATTATGACATTATTTTAGTGCTCTAAAAATTCACTCTATTTTCTCAACTTCACTCAATTCTGGATTTCTGTAGTTTTACTGTGGAACGTGGTGTTGGGTGCAAAGATTTGAGTTTAATTAGTGTATTTGTGAGGGAATTCCAAGAAGCACTGGTAGGGGAGTGAAGAAATAACTCCACGAAGGTTTCATTTTCAAGGAAGTCACCTTCAGCCATTGTTTGAGCCCTGGCCCCAGGGGATGTTAGTCACCTGGCATTCCTGGCCTTCTGCAGGGTGGACAAAGCAGATTCTAGGGCCAGAGACATTTTCAAGGAGGAGAAACGCAGGTGCTGGCTGCTGGAAACTGGGCCATGGCGCTTCAAAGTGGTCTGACTGCGTCCACTACACGTGAGCTGTCTGTCTCTTGACTTTTCCAAGGAGCCGTATGGAATGTGTGTAGACAGTAAGCAACCACATACACACTTTCTGTGGCTGAAAGATGCTGTAGGAAGCACTGTCCTATGGAGCTGGTTCTCCCAACATAGTGTTTTATGCCTTGAGGAACTTCCTTCTTTTCTAGCTAGTGAAGCTCTCTTGGGACCATGATTTACTTTATTCAAGGAGTCGTCCCCAAAGGTGACCGTTAGTAGCCATCTTAAGAGAAAGAGGGCCCAAAAATACCCTGTTAAGGTCATTATGGAAATTAGATCCTTTCTGATGTTAGTTCCTTCTCCAACATTGTTTTCCTTCTATTTCGTCAAGTTGGTCTTATGAATCACACATGAGATTATTCAACTGCTTGTTCTTTTGGCTTGACAATATATTTCCAAAATACTGCCTTTGTAAATTTGGTTCTGTTGTGATTTATAACTGCAGCAAAATGAGGAGTAATTCTCATTTTCCAAAGATATATTGTTAATAAAAATCACCATCTCCATAATCACTCTCCTCATGCCATTCCTGGAGAGATTCAGATTTTTCATTTTCTACTCTTGGACCGAGAATATCCAGCCAGCCTTCCGTGGGTCGTATGAGTGCCTCTGTTACTGACTCTCAGCCTCTTATTAGTTAAAGTGCCTTGTGTTTAGTGGGGTCAAAAGTCATGCTTGTTGTTTTTTAATCTGTATCTTCTCAACGTCTCAGGATCATGGCCAATCAATGTCTTCATATGTATGCAGAAAAGCAACTAAGTATTAATAAAAAAACCCAGATGTTTAAGGAACTCAGAGATGCTCTTACAAGAGCTATCATTGCTTTTTTAAAAAAATCAGTCTTATTTTGAATTTTTTGTATCCTTTTTCAGTTCTACTGTCAAGTTTCTAAAAAAACAAATAATAGTTCCACTTCCAAAGACATATTCCTATATTAAAAGACATTGCAAATTCTCTTATGATAAACAGATAAGATGCTTAATAGCAAAGGCAAGAAATTATTCACAGTTATATTCAAAACTGTGATGAGAATGGGAAAACATGATTTAAATGATTAACTCAAGCAACATATGATGGATATGAAATAAGTTTTCTTAAAATGCTTCAAATTGAAATGAATCATTCATTTAAAAATTCATATAGCCATAATATTCCATTTTTTTGCTTGGAATAGCAAGGTAGAATATATCTTGGATGAAAGACTCCTTATAGTTTACTAGTAAAACTAACCCTTGGGCCCTGACTGGTGTGGCTTAGTATGCTGGGCATCATCCCACAAAGGGAAAGGTTGCTGGTCCCATTCCCAGTCAGGGCACATGCCTGGGTTGCAGGTTTGGTCCCTGGTGGGGGAGTGTGTACGGGAGGCAGCCCATCAATATTTCTCTCTCACACCGATCTTTCTCCCTCTCTTTCTCCCTCCTTTTCCCTCTCTCTAAAAATAAATAAATATAATCTTTAAAAAATAATAACCTTGCTTGTGCTTAAAGCCATTGCTTGGTTACTGGCATTCCAAATTAATTCCCAAGACATAAGTCAGGCTCTATTTAGAAGCCCCTAATACTGTGCAGGCTGGAGGTACACATGATTTCAAATGCAAATCAGAGCAGCTGTGATAGTCATGATTTTTGTAGTCCAAGGATAGAGGATATTAAATATCAAGAACATGTAGAGGTTTTAGAATCCGTATTTAGGATTAGTAGATTGTGTTTTCCCAAATAGTCTTCATAGAATAGACAGTATTATCAAACATGTTTGTAGACATTCCCCCCCCCCCCAAATAAAGCTTCATGACCAAATATATCTGGGAAACCCTGAAGGTACAGTTTCTCACTTTTGGAGAATGTTGACACGTGGCCATATTCAAGACTGAGATGGACTGTAGGAAAGAAATCTGTTGGCCTTTTCAGCCCAGTGATTCCTCAGCTGTTGTTTGTAGCAGCGGTTGAGAAAAGCTGCCCTAGCAAGATGGTTAGAAATGGGAAACATTGTTTTAACTCCTCTGCCAGTATCTACCCAGATCTGCAATTGTTTTCATTGTCTTCATCTTTAGTAGGTGGAAAGAATGTATCTGACACAAAATGCTGCACTGGTATTTTTTTTTAAATGGTAACAGAAATAGAAATAGCAGCAAGAAGCCATAACCAAATAGGGGTTGCCTCATTTCTGGGCCTCTGGGAAAGGGAGGCTGGGTTGAGAGGAAGAAAACAGGGTAAGGAAAATGAAACAAGGTCAAAATGAACTTGGCTGGCCCAAAGCGGGCTCTATTCTCGATCATTTCTAGGGTTTGTGATTAATAATATTTGACATCGACATTTAACTTCCTTACCAGAAAGATACAGACTAACATGCCCAAAATATCTCATTGCTGTCTGTGAGAATAAAACTGTTTGAGTTCTGTGAGTGAATAGATGACATCCTTATATACTTAGAGGTACACGTTAATATCTTATTTTGTGACAATGAAATAGGTATTGAGAAATAATGGTATACAAGATAAAAATAAATCTATATTGAATCAACTTGCATTGATTTCCCTCCCCAATTAACTGATTAATGTGTAAAAGAGATATTTAGTGTTCATAGGCATTTAAGTGTACAAGCTACTTTGAATGGGTCTTTATTTTTCCACTCTAAAGGGTTATCAGTTTCTATTGAGCCCATAATTTGACAGACACTGTTAGCTGAATGTCAGCAAAAGGCAGCTCTCTAAGAATGTCGCCATTCCATTATGTTTAGAATCACATTTTTTATTCGTTGTGATTTACTTATATACCTGAGCTCCCGCTCTTGAAGTTGAATGTGCGAACTAAAATACGTGTGACTTTACACAACTCTTTCCACGTCTGAATCTTCTAGGTATCACTCCTATCCCTGGGGAACCAAGACCTACCCAACCAAAAGATGAAAATGCTGCATTTTGAATGGACTTGATTTTCCCAGTGAAGTTCAAGTTCTGGACTTCAGCCCCTACTGCAAGATGCCCAAGGACTGGCCGCTGTTAAAAGAGTGAGGAAGAGAAAAGTCCAAGATGCTATAGTACCTGCAGGACCTCTTTCCGGAGGCCTGGTGCTCTGCCGCGTGAGGGCTGCAGTGCTGGGAGGCTCCATTCGGGGACACGTCACACACAGGACGGCGGGCCTCTCAGGGCGCTCCTTTGAGAAAATGCTGCACAACCGTCTGTGGGGAGAAAACCCACCCCTCACAGAACTTTCTTCCAAGTTAGAAAAAAATCTCATTGTATTTTTTAAAGAAATATTTTATACTTAGGATTGCTGAAACTATGTAAAAAGACATCTAGCCTTCTGTGTATAAGAAACAGTTTTAGATAAAGAAAATTATAGGACTCAGAATAATAACATGTTGGGTGATTCACTGCATCTCCCATTTTTTAATCTTAAAAGATATTTAAAGTGCGATTGAGTTTTTTTGTTCATTTTGATGAAAGGTTGGTTCGCTCTTAACCACTTGGTTGCTAGTGGTCTTGAACCTGATACAGTGTAGACAGTATTTGTAACCTTGCACAGCCTCTGGGAATAACCATCGAGTCGCCGCATTTAAGTTAGAGTAATAGAATACATTGCTATGCAGTGCATGCTTATGTACATGTGTGGGGGAGGGGGTTTGATTAGGCTAATGCTTTGCTGCTAATCAAACTTCTAGTGTTTTTAGAGCACTTTTAAGAGTTTGCAGACTCTATGAAAGGGATGCGCTATGCCTTGTTCTGAGTCCCCCCTTACTAAAATCACCTACACGGTTTTTGAATTTTTGTTGTTAGAAATTTGAAGTGCAAATAAGTTAGATAATACAAAGTAAGTTCCTTCTTTATTCATTGAGACATCCCCCAAGAAGAGAAATCAGAATGCCAAACAGTGTCCCCTTCTATGTAGAGAGAATTTATGGTGAACATTTTCTAGATTCTTATCGGGCTAAAATCTCTTCAACTGGCTTCTTATAACTGGTGTAATGTCAAGAAATGCCCTTATTGCCAAATCGGACTGTACTTCTAAATACTTACAGAACATTTTAATGCTATATAATTAGTAATCTGAAAGCTGAAATTATGCTTTTTATTTACTTTTCACTGAGTTCTGTTATCTTTATTAACATTGGTATATTTTTAGCATGATTGAATAGAATTTAGTTCAGTATATTTATAGTGGTTAAAACACAACAACATTTTGTATAGTATGGAAAAACCTTTTAATGTGAATCTATCTATTTTTATAATTAATATGTATGATACTTAAATGATATCCAAATTTCCTTTAATGCCTCTGAAGATTGTCAATGAATCTTTTTTAGGCCAAACTAATAAAAAAATACAGCATAATTTATAGATTTACATCTAATTCAAAACAATAGATGCAAATATGATAATAAAAATTTTCAGTTTCAGCTTTCAAACCAATTCCATCCAAATGAGAAATTTACCAAATGTAATCTAAATACTGTGATTTTGTTGATTTAAACCAGACAAAACTTTATTCCTATTCCAACTTAATTTGAACCTACACTATTACTTTTTACCTTTTTAAAAAGTATGTAATAGGCACCTTTTCTCATCATATAGGAGGTGTGGGCCTAGAGGGGCACACATTTTAATTGTGGTAGAAGCTGGTACATGGGAATAAATCAAACTATGGGGAGAACATTTGAACAATAAAGCTCTTTATCAAATGGCAATCTATAGTAGAAAAGAATAGTATTCAGAAGTCACACACCTTGGTCAGAAGAGAGAAATATTTATTTGAAGCTATTCTTAAATGCATACAGTTGATCTTATTAAAGAGAACTGGAACAAAAGATTTCTATCTAGCACTTTTAGACCATACAAATGGCATTTATTATGCTAGGAGCCCATAGGGATAAACAAAAATAAGCAAATGCATGTCTCTTTCAACAGGAGCTTTTGAGCCATCAACTGGTAAGTGTAGTCTTTTTCCAAAAACTACCAGCTACTACATCAACATTCTCCCAGTGCAGAAAGTTTCCCTTAAGAGAAAGTTAGAGGCTGGGAAGGGAACTGTTTTGTGCACGGAGGCACATCCCAGTGGTGAAGGGGACTTGGCAAAAGCCCCTGTTTCAAACAACAAGCTCCACCCCCCTTGCAATCAAACAAGAACTGTCCTTTTGCTTTGACTGTCTGAACTGGCCTCTAGTGCAAAGAAGTTGTTACTTGAACTTAACAGGCCTCATAATCTTTTTTGATTGCATTTAAAATTTTTCTCTCTTCTGTAGCGCTTAATTATTTGTTGTGTGAAGAAATCCCTGTGAATCCATCTAATTCTCCGTCCCTGAATATTTGTATGGGACAGAATATGAATCAGTCTTTTCAAATTACTTTTGCTAGACAGACACTCCGGTGAATTAATCCACCAGCTTTAGGTTGTGATCCACCAGCTCTGTCTGAATGTGTGTGTTTGAAACCTTAGTTTGCTTTCGAAAAGCACAATGTTCCATTCTCAGGGAAGTGACAGCAGCAGGCCCAAGGGCCACCTGGTTGTTAACCTCATCTTCTTCCAGGTGTGTGGTACTCAATTATAGGTCTTCAGGAAGTAGTAACATGGGTGCTAGCTCCAGCGCTCACGGATGAATTTCGGAAATCTCCTGGAGAAAGGCTGCTTGAGTGTAATGTGGAGATTGGTGTGGCAGTGGGCCCAGTGCACAGTGGTTTTCAGCATTCTAAAGCAGAACCTAATTGACAAACACTGTTGGAAAGTTTACCAAAATGGTAGAACTGATTAGGGGTTAAGGTCTGTCTGGAGGTACCACCTAGGACTTAATAAATGCTATGAATTTGGATGTTCAAAAACAAACACAGGACTGGCTGGTTATGTGCAATTCCAGCAATGTTATTGGTTAACCACCACTCACTTGGGATGTATGAAGGTGATAATAATGTTTAGTCTATTCTATCAGTATTAATACACATAGAATCCACATCCCTCTTTTGATGTGCTGAATTGCAAAATATATTTGTTGCTATTTCTCTCTTTTATTTGGACTGGCAAGGAACCAAGTACAATGAATTTGCTGGCTTCCTTTAGAAATAGCTCCAGCTTCTATCTGAAAGGAGGAAAAGCTTCTTTATAAGCTTTTATTGTTTGGCTTTTACTTTTCTAATGTTTTGTGTTCGTGAGCACAGAAAGCAGCTGGGGAGGCAGTGCAAAGGAATCAGGGCTGGAGTGTCTTCTCGGCACCCTGAAGATGCAGCCATGAAGGGCTCCTGAGTGAGGGAAGCTCGGTGCTTTCACACATTGACCTTGACTTTGGGTAAAATTCCGTCCAAATGTGCAATTCTTCATGTTATACAACTAAACGTGATACTAAGTGTATTTCACATCATAAAGATTATATCCATTGATGGAAACTGGCATCATTGTGGGTATTTTTCCATTGAAATATGCTGCTAACAGTATGCTTATCCTTGAGAGCTATTTTTCATACTGATAGGAAGACTCAAATGTCTCAGGGAAACATCTTTGTAATAAAGAAATTCATATGCATGTCATTACAGTTGCATTGCATATTGTAAGTATGATTGTTACAGTTTATCATATTTCTGCCATGATGTTGTTTTGAGATTTGCAAGAGGAACAGGAAAGATTTTATGATTTGAAGGGATGACTGATGGATATTGCAAATTTATACCCCCTCTGGGTCAATGCACAGTAGTTGTTTTTTAAAATGAAGATCGCACACCCTAAAATTATAGCAGCGTTCTTGGTATGTGAGGTATGCTAGATTTTTAAACTATATTCAGTATATAAAGTCACAGCAAACATGTGACTTTCTAAATGCTGCCATTTGGAACTAGCTTACCTTCACTTCCTCTGAGCAGAGATAGAAGTTTTGTCTTTAAAGAAAATCACCGTCACCTTGGTAGGTCATCATCAGGTCGGGGCAGACACTTGGAGTGGATCCGAGGAGCTCACAAATGATAAATACGGCAAACTCTTTCCATAGAACCAGTAGAGAGAGGTTCAGACTAGTCATAACAAACCAAGTGGGGCATACCCTTTTAAACCCTCAGCACCTGTAAGTCAGACTGTGAAGGTCACTTATAAAATAATATTCTTAACCCATGATTTCACTCTGCATTTCAAGCACCAGTGAGCCGGGATTCTGAAAGAGAATCTAAGACCCATAAATAACTATTAAATTTGGCTTTCCTCGCCCTGCATGTTCTCTGTGTTTACCTCATACTTCAGTGATTTTTTTGAGGCAATGCAGCTGGTTTGGGGGTGCCTCATGTCAAGGGGGCGTGTCTGAAGTATTTGTGTGAATCCAACTTTACATTGAGGGGGCTGAGTAAATATAAGTACTCAGGAGTGAAATCCCACCTTGTTAAAGACAGAAGGTGGCTCTTTCAAGGATGTGGGCCAGCCCCCAAGTACCCAATATAGCTACTTCCAGAAGTGGGACTTGATGTAGATGGCGAGTGGCTCTCCAGTGCCTGATGTTGCCCCACAGGCTCATCACAAGGTGGTGAGTGATTGGCAACGGGCCAGGTAGCTCTCGGAACTTGAATGACTCACATCACTCCCCAGAGTACAGTTGTCACTGGGCTTTTATCTCTGAGCTGTCACCAGTCAGGCCACTGCCCAGAATGGCCTCCTAAGGCTCCCCACTAACTTGGCGGGAGATTCCTTAGGACAGGGTCCCTAGCACCATTTCAAAGACTTGAAACTCCTCAAAGAAGCACTTTTGTTGGCGTTAAGTGAAGGCAGGGCTGCCCCTGGGGTCCCTGTTTCCTCCATATCTTCCCTCCATGGCCTCAGGCCCATTTTATCTGACGATGCCCATTTTACAAGAAATATATATGGAACTTAGGTAAATGCAGGCAGATTTGAATATGCCTACACTTAGCAAGATTAGAAAAGAAACATTTTAGGAGATTTCATGAAAACCAGTTAGCAGTCAGGCTGTGGAAAGATTCCATCATTTTTGCTCTTCCAAAGTGGGAAACAAAAGAGAAATCCTCCCAGCGTGTTTTGTTTACTGACATTTAGTGGATCAAAACTGAATTGTACTGCTTCCTGTATTTTATTGCTCTCGGCGAACTTGTCAGGATCACAGAGAGCAGAGCTGTTTTCTGCAGGAAGTGCAGCCCCCAGTCTCAGGACACCCGGGGATTTCCATTCTCTGGGCAGCAGGCGCCAAGACAAAGGCCTCCGCCCACGGAACAGAAAAGTGCTTTTAACTTGCTCTTTTCATCTCAGCCTCGAGGAGACTGTCTTTTTCTGTCCCAGCCCCATGGCTGGGAACAGGGCCCTCCCTGTCCCTACTGAAGGAACAGACTGTTACCAGGTCCTGCAGGGATCGCTGTGTCATTACAGATGTTTCAGCTCGGTGACAGGTGTGTGATATGGGAGACAGAGGGACAACGACTCCTCTGCACACGGCTCTGGCCCCACCAAACCTCCCCGACACCTTCCAGTGTGAGCACATGGAGAGGTGGAAGAGCGGATGAACTTGGAGGCCTTGGAAGCGAAGAAAAATGAAACTCCTCTATAAAGGATTTATATAAGAAATGCAAGCAGCCTTTATTTTTGCTATCGCTAAATGTGCTCTGTAAAATGCTAAAGACAATAAAAAATGTATTTAAATCTTCCTGGAAAAGAATTTCTTTTTTATCAGGAGTTCGCAGCAAATGGTCATCTCTTTTCTCTTGCCAGCTCCCCACATCTCTCCTTTTATCTTTTTAAGTCTTTGGGTTTAAAAAGAGAAGTTCCACATAGTCAACCATATACGTGTTTAAGCGCAAATGTGTCTCTCAACTTTAACTGGTGATTAAGGCAATTATCTCTTGTCACAAAGGTTGCACAATGAAGCATCTCCAAATTTAATGAGTAAAAACGGCAGGCATTTGTTATTCCTCGTGACGCTGTAGGCAGCTGGGTGATGGATGCTCCCCTGGTCTGAGCAAGGCTCAGTTGATTTCCGTTGGGCCTTCTCAGGTGTCCATGGTCGGCTGGCAGTGGCCTGGGATCTGGCTGACCCTGGATGGACTCAGAGGGGACAAGACAGTTCCCCTCCATGTGTGTCTCACATCCCTCCAGCAACTTAGCCGATGTGCCGTTGCGGCTGGCAGTAGCAGGGGTTGAAGAAAGGGTGAAGAAACGCACGACTCCTTTGTCAAGCTTCTGCTAACATCAAGTTCTCCTTATTCCCATTGGTCAAAGCAGACCATGGTCAAACCTGCCTTAGTGCGGGCAGGTGTATGAGGTTCTTATTGCTGTGTAATGAATTGGTATACACTTAGCAATTAAGGGCAACTCATTTGTACCTTAATTTCTGTAGGTCAGAAGTTTGAGCATGCCTTGACCGGGTCCTCTTACAGACTGGAATCAAAGTATGGGGAGGGAGCTGGGGCCTCATCTCAGCCTTGGGATCCTCTTCCAAGCTCTTGTGGTAGGTGGCAGACTTTAGTTCCTTGTGTTTGTGGGACTGAGGTCCTCAGCAACTATATGTGGCCTGAAGTAGTCCCCTGCCATGTGGCCCTGTTCCTAGGCTGTTCACAGCAAGGCATAAAAATCTGCTTTTTCAAATGCCACCAGGGCAGTTCATTCTTTCTCTCTCTTTCTCTCTCTCTCCCTCATGGACTAAGACAGAGGTTTATAACATAACTGGATAAAAGGAATGCTATCCCATCACCTTCACCATATTCTAGTTGTTAGAAGCAAGTTATAGCTGCAGTCTACACACAAGCCGAGGGCATCATGCAAGGAAGTGGATACTCAGGGCCACCTGTGGGTGTGTCTGCCACAGAGTCCAATACCGAAGGGCACACACATAGGTCGACCTGAAAACTTGGGGCCGTGAAATATGAAATAATTACAATATCAAACAACCTGGAGAAGAAAGAATCGTGTGAGGTAGTTTCATGAAAATGACCTCAGGCGGCAGGACCTGAATTCCGGAACATTTCCGGTCCCCATTCCAGGATTCAGTTAGCTGTCCCCAGCAGGCTAGATCTAACCCAGCAAAC